>LSSN01000188.1:10808-42495 GCA_001970855.1 Smittium culicis
CATTTGTGACCAGAAATTAAAATAAATTTTGGATAAAGATAAGGATAGTGTATGCGAGATAGTTTAAATTCTCTGTTTAAACGGGAAGAAAAAGATCAAAAATAAAATAAAATAAATAAAGTAAAGTTATGGTTTATTTTTTTTTCCCTCTTGTAGCAGCAGGTTTTTTAGCAGGCGCTTTTTTAGCAGCAGGCTTTTTTGATGTTGAAGTTTTCGCATTTTTGGTAACAACAATGTTTTTAGAGAGCTGAGTAGTTTGAGATCCAGCCGAACCACGACTATCATCTTCATCACCACTTTCAGTGGATGAGTCTTCTGATTCGATATTGTCATCTTCTTCGACAATAACATCTTCTAAATCAGGCACAACTCTGCTTTCAGCATGTTTTTTCTTTGTTCCTGTTTTAGACTTGGTCAGCGAATCGCTTAATTTTTTATTATATTGTCTAGTGAAAGCAGTTTTGACTTTTGTTTCTATTCTGGAAGCTGGTGGCTTTGTAGATTTTGGGTATATCTGGAGGTCTTGAATTGAGTCCCAGTCCTCTCTTGACAAGTTATACACTTCCATCAGATTTAAAACCTCGTCTATACCATCCTATAATTAATTGTAATTTCAATGGTGAAGTTTAGATCATAAGATTGGCAAAATAAAAACAATGGTTGCAGAAAAAAAAACCATATTAGATTGATTAAATAGAAAACAAACTTACTGCACCATTTTGTATCATTGGATTTGTGAGTGCTAGAGACAATGGTTGTATGTATGACATGCGAACTTGAGTTTTATCGCCAGAAATAGAGTTTCTCATATGCGAACTTAAGTCACTAAGAAGTCTTTTGTTTTTTGCGGTTGAAGAGTTTTTTCCTAGCCAGCTAAAAAAATAAAAATATGCACGTGTTTAAAACTAAAATTTAAACAGATAATGTTGATTTTCATTTTTTATTTTAGTATAGTAACAAGACTTTACCCTGGGAAATTATACATGGAAACATGTCTACCAGTGATGAAATACGATGGACGAACACATGACATAACTGCGTGGTTAGGTAGTAGGCCCCAGTTCTGGGTGCTATTAAAGGGTAGGGATTATTTATTTTGACATTCTCAGGTTATAATGTATCAAAAAATAGGGAGACAGACCTGTTGATGGTGGCATCGATTAAATCGGCTTCAGCAATTGAATCAGCAGCTTTACTAAGCATCATTAAATCGCCAACGCCATTAGGAGCGCAGATGCTGCTGGCCCTAGAAGAAATGTTGCTAATATAATTTTCCTAAAAAACAAAATTATTTGGGTAACATACTTAATAAAATTAGAAAATGTAGAGATGCTTGATTGTTTGGGTAAATAAAAAGCGAAATCAATCTGAAGTGATATTATAAAGAAAAAAAAGTTTTTTTTAGTTTTTAGGATAATCTTACTTGGACCATTAGCGGCATAATGGAGAAATCGTTGAAGTACAAATTTATTTTTTCGTAAAACGACATATCCCTATACGATCCTGCATTCATATATTTTCCGATAACCTCGAAAGGACCAATAGAAATTTCTTTTTTGTTTTCTGTTGAGCTAATAAAAAAAAGATGCAAAGCGATCATTTAAAAGGTATTCTTTTTGATTCTTGGTAAAAATGTATTGCTATTAGAAACAAAAAATTGTACAATTTTTTTCCTTGATCGTAAGTCATGGAGTTGTTAGACAGTTTCCAAGTTGATAATATATTTAGAATTTGTCTCATATCCGACTGAGTAGCTGTAGAAAGTTGATCAGCAGCTGCAGGGTCGATTCTTAGGCCTTCTCTGTGACATATAGACATTATTCGAGATCTAAACTGAACATAGCTAGGCCTAAATAAAAATAATACAGGTAATAACTTTTAATTATAGAGTTTAAATCAGATATACATGTATCAGTAAATGATTATAAACTAACAAAAAATGAAAAGATAATCTACCTCTTGAATCTAATATCTTCACAGTGGTTGGCAAGCGATTTGACTTTTTGGGAGTTTCTGTCGTTACAGATGCAAATTATTGGGACCTAATACAGTTTAAAATAAATAAAGGTTAATTAAAAAAAGAGGTGATGATTTAATTTGGGGAATGAATCTAATGATTTTTCTATAAAAAAATTCTTTAGAAAGAAAAAAAAAAAGTATTTTGCGTATGAAAAAAAAAAAAGCAGGAAAGGAGTTAAAATGTATGAAATGTTACTTTTGTTTCATCGATGATTTTAATGAGTTCGGCAGAGCCACCACGATCACCTCCCGACATACCATCTACTTCGTCCATTACAATAACGGTCTTTCCTGTTCTTACTACAGGTGCTTGTGGATCCTATAAATTGCGCAAATAAATTCAATAATTAAAAAAGATTAGTTTAATATTTTACTAGATATTTAGGGGTATTCTTGAATTAAATGAGTTCTTATAGATAGAAAAAGAGTTTCTGAGTAAGTGTAATGGGGATAAAAATATAAAAATCGTATGTATAAATGTTAAAGATCAACATACTTTATTTTTTAATTTTAAAAACTCGGTCATTGAGTGGTTACCGGATAATACACCCAAGTATTTCTATAACAAGGATAAAATAAAATAATTTTTATAAAAAAAAAGCGATAGATAGAAATGGTAAGAGTAAGAGGTAAAAAAAGTACTTTAATAGATTCTTTGTTTCTGGAATCACTAGCATTGAATTCCAAGCAGTTCATTCCAAGCTCTTTAGCTATGAGTTGAACAGACGAAGTTTTTCCAATTCCAGGAGGACCAGAGATGAGAATAGCCTTTTTATCACTGCCCGAGTTATTGTTCCTATATTATATTTTTTAGATAAAAAAAAGAAGGTATGATAAAATCATGTAGTTTTTAGAGGATATTATATAAAAGAAAGAGACAGAATGTATTAGTAATATTGAGAGAGGGGGAAGAGAGAAAGTTAAAAAAAGTACCAATTTTTCAGCCAGGCCATGATTAGGTCGATATTTGATTTATTACCACAAATTTCCGAAAGTTTCTTAGGTTTATACTTTTCAGTCCAAAGCTCACATTTGGGTTCACTTCTGTATACCAAAAATAAAGTAAAAAAGGTAAGATCGAGTTTTGACCAAGTAAAAATAGATTAATAGGAAATGGGTAAAGGTTAAATTTTGCTTAGGATTATGATTTGACAGGTATGTAAGAGATATATAGAGATAAGGGGACAAGTAAAAAAGATATAAAAAAAAAGTGAGGTAACTTACGTTGATTGAGGCGCATTTTGATTCTGTAATTGAGGAGTAGGATTCATGCTTTCAAGTTTAGGTTTGGTGTCAGTGCTTTCAGATATCCGAGTGTCTATCGATGAAGATTTTATAGAACTTTTTTGGGCTTCATATTTTGCAGAATCGGGTTTTTCATCCAATTTGATGTCTATGTGATTTTCTGATTTGGAGTTAATATCATCAGCAGTGTTAGTTAGTGAAGATGAGCTCGTTGAAGGGCGCAAGGATGTAGTGTCTTTTGATGGTTTGAAAATTTCGACGAGAGCGACAAAAGAGTCTTCATCAAGAGTTGGGGTATTAAGCTGCTTAGCCTTATTTACTTTACTGGAGCCTGGGTCTGTACCGATAACTAAAAACGAAGTTTTTGAACTTACTGCACTAGTGTTTCGACCGCCATACCTTTTGACAATATCTCCAAAAGTGTCTCTTGAATATGAAGGCAACTCGCCAGTAATGACAAAGGTAACTCCCTAAATAAATAAAAAAAAACCTTAGTATATGTTTGAGCGGTAGAAGTGGACTAGATATATAAATACTTTAATATTAAATTTTTTTCTAAGATAAAAATCTAGCAAAAGAAATGATAGGTAGGTATAGAAAGATAAGTATAAAGTTATATTTAATGAGACGTTTTTAAAATTTAGAAACAAATAAAAAGGGATTGCTTACATCAAAGCAGCCTGGAGAACCGACAGGAATATCGCGTGAGTTAAGAGGAGATTCATTGTTATTTTTTGCATTCCAAGGGCTAAGTACGTAGTAATAAAAAAATTAGATAAAAAAGTTAGAAAGCGGAAATAAAATTAAATGTAATAAAAGATGATTTTCTAGAAAATAGAGGAGGAGAAGGGGGAGTGTAATTTGGTACAGATATTACAGGGATGGAAAGGAAATTTAAATAAAAAAAAAAAAGAAGAAAAAAGGGGATTTTTACTTGTAGGTTGATTTTTCCACAGTGGCAAGAGTATTTCCCATGACAACATTGACACCAGCAGATAAAGCACGGGTAAGAATTTCGCTATCAGTAGCTTTATCAGTTTTAGTCTTTTTAGTAGCAGTAGGTTTCTTGGCTGGTTTTTTGGCTGGGGCGTCGGTATTTTCGAATTTCTGGTAGCCGACATCGTTATTATCGTTATTTGCGTATTCGTCGTCTGAAATAGTGGATGTCATTTTGCGCTTTGACGGTTTCTAAGAAAATAAGATTTAAAATATGACATGGATTTTTAGTATTATTTGTTTATTTTTTTTGGTAATTCTGATGTAAAATTATTTCATAGGAATATTTTTCTATTTATAAGCTATAAATAAATGTGAGATTATTATGATGAGCATAGCTTTATCTACCAAATATTTCCTAATGATTATATTTGATTTTAATTTACAAATCGTATAAGAAAATATTACTAATAGAATATATGATAAACCAATAACTTATGTCTAACAGTAATAGCAAACAAAGCACTAAAAAAGAAAATTAAAAGTATCGCAACTCATAATAATCTCCAAAATAGTGGATGGCATCAGTATTAATTAATGCAATTTATATGAGATGCATGATTTTAAAAATCTGAGGAATTATTAAGTGGTATTATAAAATGCAGTATATAGACAGGGATATGAGAGCAATCTTAGCAAAGATAAACAAATTTTAAAAGAAATCAGCGATTGATTAAAAAAAAAAAGGATCTCAGATATTATCAGCTAAATAAATATATCTTTTTGCTTTACCAAATTCCACATTAATTAATTCATTTCATAATGTTTCTTGCGAGTAAGTAAAAAATTTTATGGGTAGCATATAATTGAGAATGTTTTTAATAATGTATTTTAACTCAAAATAAAACGCCTACAATCATACGCGCATAATTGTTTTTTTTTTTTTGATTGATGGTATAAAGGAATCGCCAATTGTTATTTTTTTTTAAACAAAAAATAGCGATATTGTATAAAGTAAGAATGAGTGTGTGCAAGTGGAGATGTAGCTTACTTTAGGTTCGGATTTGACTTTAAAGAATTCAGACGGATCGATTTCGTCAAGCTCCTCGATTTTGGGAGTGGTTTTTACAGGCAGTTTTTTAGCTACTGGTTTTTTTGCAACGAAATCATCTTCACTTGATCTGATTAAAATTTTTTTTTTATTTCAATTGAAGTAAGCGTTAAAGGATAAATTAAAAATAGTATGCGAAATAATGATGGGATGAAGGTTCACCAATGATAGTGTACTTACTCTTTAGAGCGGGTTTATCGAATGGTTATAATTAGAAGGATTTCGGAGAATTTATGAATTAGGTATATAATCAAGCATAAAATAAAAGATATCGGTTATTTGTTAGATTTGGAAGATTTGTTAGGATCGTATTTATAAGGTAAGAGAACAATAGACTGAATAGTATATACGTGGAAAATAGAATTATGTAAAAAGAAAGATGTATTATAATGGTTGGGGGACAAAATGCGGCAAAGGTAAAATAAAATAATCATAATTGACAAAGAGTTGTGTGCTTTGATATAGGTAAAAGTGATATAAATATAGCTATAAAAGTAGATATAAATATAAATGTGAGTTGAACTAAATTAATGTACCGTCAATTATGGTGTATGATTTAGCAGCTCCTCTAGCTGGACGTTTCCTAGACTTGTGTCAAAAAAAAAACAAAAAAAAAAAACAAGACAAGACAAATAATAAGAATCAATGTAATAATGCGTGTTAAGGTAATAATATCGCTTAAGAGTATAAAAAATAGGAAAGAATGTAGATAGAACATAAGTTATTACTGCTGTTGGCGAGCTGGTATCGGGCTTGCTGTCGCTTTTAGTCTTGAAAAAGTCTCTGATATTCATTACTTTCTAAATAATTTAAAGAGCGCTTAAACCTAAGATTTTATATTATTGTTATGAAGTAATGTTTGACTTTATAAAGTGTTTTATTAGTAATGTTATTTTGCACTATTCTAGTAAATCAACCTTAAACGAAGAGAAAATTGATTTCTATTTTTTTTGATTTGATAAAACATTTTAATACTTATTTTAGAAATGATAATAATAAATTTATTGCATAGCTAAAAAGTAAGTGAAACTAAAAAAAAATCAATTAAAATAGTTTTTAAATAGACGGAATAAATAAAGGGAATTTATTGGACATCAAGATTGTTATAAGCAGAGACTGCATAGTTATTGGATGGAATGGTCAAAAGTAAACAAGATACACTTATTTTTTAAATAAAAAAGAGAAATATTAGTATAAAGGTTGGTAGGTAAAACGAATAGCAGGAGAAAGAGAAGAATTGTGATAAAACAAGAGAAACGGATACAAAACAAAACTATTTTTTCATTTTTCTAGATCTGTTGCGACGACGGCCAGCAACTTTAGGGATGTCTGGAGATACGGGATGGATCAAGTTACATTTAGAGACGGAACAGCATTTAGGGTAATTAGTGCATATTCTGCTAGGGCTGTTTTTAATAGAAAGAGCTGGTGAGAGGGTCTGAGAGGAGCGTTTCTTGTTTGATTTCGATTTCTTTGATTTAATTGGGGTAACATAAATATCATCCTTAGATGGCGAAGTTTGAGCAATTAAGTTCGAGAGGGTTTTCTGTGTGGATAGTGGGATTTGGTTGCTTATTGACGATGTATTGTTATCGTCGTTTATAGATTTAAGAGTGTTACTAGATAGCTTTGAGTTTAAGCCATTAGTAGTAGCTTGATTGGTAATGGTGCTGGCAGCGATTTCAGGAGTTTTAAAGGAGTTATTTTGAGAAAATATTTGGACAGCTGGAGTTGGAGATTTTATACTTTGTTTAGAGTTTTTCTGGGATAGAATTTTGGAGTTGGAAGATTTATTTAACAGAAGTTTAGAACTTGATTTATTGAGAAGCTTTGAGTTATTGATAGATTTTTTAGTAGATTTAAGACTAGCATCGTTTGATTCGTCTTCGCTATCAGAGTAAGAAGTACTTTCAACGTTTGTAAATAAATTCTGAGGTAAATTGAAGGTATTGCTGTCAGTTTTAGGGATCAATGGCGAGGGATTTTGGTTTCTATTTGAAATGATGTTTAAAGAATCGATATGTATTTTAGAGTTTGATACACCATTTTCAATTGATTCAGTATTTGGTACATTATTTTCGTTTGCAATGGTGTTTGATGTGGAGCTATCTGTTAGGCTGATATTTGAGTTTTTAAAGTCAAATATTTTGGGCTTTTTATTTGCTGATGAAGAAATATCTTGGCAATGGTTAGAATTAATGGAGGATGTGGAAGGATTATCAGTAAGCTGTTTAGAATTAGAAATATTTTTAGAATCGGCAGAAGTTTTTGAAGAGTTAGCTAGAGCGGTATTTTTATCAAAAGAATCGATGGGAGAAATAATTGTTTGAGAGTTTTCAATTGCTGCAGGATTTTCATCAAAAGATTTATTATTTGGGGCAAGAATTTCCGGATCACGAGTAGAATCATTAATAGTGTCGATTGTAGTATGGTCTAAATAAACGCGTTCAAGATTTAGAGAAGATAAAACAGGATATAATGTAGGGAATAAATGATAAATACCTTTATTAGAGGTAGTAGAAGGAGATATGGTTAGGGTATTAGAGGGATGAGCGCTGGATTGAGAAACAGTATTTATGTGTGGGGAGTTTGTGATATTAGCATCATCGGTGAAACTTGGTTGAGCAGAAGTGGAATTTTTGGGAGAGAGGCAGGGGGTAGTGCGGGTTTGTTCTGTGATTGAATTGTACTTATTTTTGGTAGGAGATTGGGTAGTTTCTTGAGCACTTTGAGAGTTTAATAGACTGCGTTCTAAATAAGGGAGGAGGTAATTTTCAGAATAAAATAAAATTAAGATAGTGGAAGAAGTTTTGATATGTTCTAAAAAAGTAGCTTAAGGAGTGGAGTGATTTGGAAATGAGAGGGGGGAGGAGTATACCTTCATCGGGAGTAGCAGAATTTGAAGATTTACTTCTTCGAATTACAATAATAGCAGTGGTAGCCAAAGCGAGAGCAAAGGCACACGAAGCGGCGAAGTAAGTGATAGAGCTGGACATTAAAGTTTAGAATTAAGAGGGTATACAAAAGATAGCAGTGGATTAAGAAATGAACGATAGTAAGTAGGTGCTATGTATTATAAGAATAGATATCAAAAGAAAAATTACGGTTCAAATAAATAGGAGGTAAATAACAGATAAAAGTAAAGACAAAAAAGAGTTTAGATTAGTATTTTTGAATAGAAACGAATATTTTTTATTGTTAGATTATAAATGGACGAAGAAAAAAAAGATAAATTTTTTTGAGCAGTATAATTGGAGCGAATGGCAGAAATCATTAAAAATAGCAGTATTTTCCATTTAGAGATCATTCCAAGAAATAAAAGAAAAGATTTCTAAGCCATCAAATTGGCATAATTCAAGGCATTGAGTGGCAGCACCTGGAGTAGCTCTTCAAATATATTGGATGATGATAATAACGTAAACGCTACAAGTATATTGGATGCTGATAATAATGTAGGCACTGCAAATATTGTGGAGTTTGGCAGTGTTCTTGTGTGGGAAAATCCATGTTTGGGTGTGTTTAAATGGCTTTTCTGTTTGTGCTATAGTCTTACTTGTGCGGAATTAACCAAAAGTTTTGTTAATTTTTATTTAGATACTCGACTTGGGCTCGATGAGGAAAATTGCAGGCTTAACGCTGGGAGCGAATATCCTATAGAAAGTCAGAGTTTAGATATTGGTAGTAATTTGCTCCTACTCTTTCTTTGCTTGTTGTGTCGCCTCTGAAAAATAGGCGCCGTTTAGGTCTAAGTATTTATCAAATCTAAAATATGGGTAAGACCAGGTTAATAATTGTGGCCAATAAATGCAAAGCATTAATGAAAAATCGAAATTGACGCGCGTTTTAACAAGCAGTAATTCGCTGAATATGACACGATCTGCGAAATTGTCAAATTAACAGCCATCCAGATTAAGAAACAATCAATCAATAGAACTGGAGCCAGTAACTATTCTGCTTTTAGTAATTGGTTTGGCTTACTGGCGGGATAACTGGCCATCATTTAAAACTATTAGCAGAATTAACAGCATGCTCAACATGTATGTGCCAATAACAATACACGTTTGATAAATCGATCTAAAACAGGGCAAAATAAGAAGGAGTAATAGCTGAGAAATGGCCTGACGCATAAACGTAGGCAGAGAAAATCAACAAGTCAAAGCCCCTCCGCAAATTCGCCACAGAATCAGAAATAATATCGAGATGCAGAATCGCATTCTTTTGCCAAGCCATCACTTAGTGCTTAGTCAGTTTCTCCTCTAAATGATCGATTTCTGCAGTGCGCAGATGGTTATCACATACTAACTTTAACCTTACCAGTTTAAATGATCTGCTAAAAACACCAAAATTTGAGCTAATAGTTAAAACTTCCACAACGCTATTAGACTTATTAAGCTGTGAAGCTGAGATATTATGAAGTTTAGCCCTTGTGGTAAATTGCACTATAATACTTGTTCAAGATTAATTACACAGGGAAAACCACAATAAAAAATTATTCGCTTTCTAAGCTAAAAGCGCAAAATCGAATATACAGCCTATAAAAAAAAGACAAGACTATACTCAGTCACTAAATACCTAAAGCAAAGTAACCACTTTATCTTTAATACATAAAAAAAAGGAAAAAAAAACTACTTATAACAATAATTAATAAGAAATTTACCCAATATGTTTTCTAGGCTCATATCAGCTACCAAAAAGCCCTCCATTATTACAAAAGTCAAAATGTTTAGTTCAGCTACTGGTAAAATTATCTTTTTCTAAATCTTGCCTTCAACTATTCCATACCCCCAACTATTTAATTATATCCTCCTAAAATTCATACTCATTTTCAAATAAAAATATACCAACCTTTTTCATTACAAAATATATTGCTTTTCGTTTTTTAAATAACAAATACAATTTTAATTTCATTTTCATTTCTTTCAAGTAGGTGCTGCTAATTCAAGACTATGTTCTCCCCAATTCTTATCAGAAAACATCAATAAAGTCAAAGTTCTGGATTGTTCATGGTATCTCCCAACCTTCAACAGGGATACTCTAGCTGAGTTCAACCAACAGCGAATCAAAGGGAGCTTCTTTTTCGGAATTGATACCGTCAAAGACCACTCAACTGATCTTCCTCACATGATCCCTTCTGAAGCTGAATTTAACAAATACATGGGTTTGATATTATTTACTCACTATATTACAACGCCTCTATTATCTTTCTTTTAAAAAAACTTTATCCCTTAACAATTTCCCCCCTATTACTATTTTTGTTTTTTGGATAGACGACCATGGTATTTCTAACGATGACCATATAGTTTTATACGACACTTTTGGCTTCCAAGGCGCTTGCAGAGTTATGTGGAATTTGGAGGTACGTTCTCAATAATTTATGGGCTATTTGTACCAATACCGTTTTATAGCCAATTTCTTTCATTTGTATATTCCACAATAAATTTCATAGACTTTTGGCCACAAAAACGTCCAAATCCTTAATGGCGGCTTTCAGGAATGGAAGAAACTAGGTCTTCCAATCGAAACCACGCCTTTCACACCACCTAGCAATAAACCTAGCGGAAACTATTCTAGCAAGATCGACCGCTCTTTAGTTACTTCAAAATCCCAAATCCTTGATTATATCTCTCAACTAAATAGCTCTAACGGCCAGAATGGACCCTTAATTATTGACGCTCGACCAGCCCCACGCTTCAATGGCGTTGAAGCTGAACCCCGTCCTGGTCTAGCTATGGGCCATATGCCCCACGCATACAACGTCCCATTCCCACACGTCTTCACTGCTCAGGACAGCGGCGCAATCGTCTGTAAATCAAAAGACGAACTTGCTGCTGTATTCAAAGATTTGGACTTGAGCCGCAAAATTGTTACTACTTGCGGAAGTGGAATCACTGCCGCCTGCCTATACGTCGCCCTCAAAATTGCCGGAGCCAATGACGTCTCCGTGTACGATGGCTCTTGGGCCGAATATGGTGCTGATCCTGCCAATCCTGTTATTACTTCTACCTCCATTTAAATTTTCTTCCAATTTATTCGCTCTGTTTTTTTTTTTTTTTAATTTAAAATAAACACTCTCTTTCCCTAACAAATAGTCCTGTATAATTACTAACTCAATATATACAATTAAATCTTTACAAATATTTTATTCTCGTATACCAACCCACTCCATCCCCAACATTCAACTCTTCGTCTAAACCGTAATCTCATACTAACAATTACATTATGAGCTCTAACACACCTCCTGATCCGGAGTCTGACCTCTCTAAAAAGGAATCCCATCTAAAGCAAACCCTCAAATCAAATCTCCCTTCTCAACTCTCTAATTCATCCAACTCTTACCCTGACCATTCTCAAAATAATCGCACTATTGCCGCCCCTCGAATAGCCTCATCGCCCATTATTTCCCCAGCTTTAAACAGTTCATCTAAATACCCAAATCGCCGCCATGAAGACATGTCTAAAAATAGAAACCGAAGCGTTTCAAGAGATCGCAATAATTCCAGAGACGATAATAGATCACGCCACAGATATCGCAATGAATCAAGAACCCGAAATAAACATCGAGACGATTCAAGAGTACGCCATAGGAATAGAGGCGAGTCTTCAGAAGATCAGAGACATAGGAGCACCAGCAAATACAAAAACAATAATAGATCAGATTCTAGAGACAAGTTCAGACAAGTCTACACGTCTGATAATAACTCTAGAACCATAACTATAAAATCTAGAAATGCAGAAAGCCCTAGGAGAATCAATTCGAGAGATAGACGAGAAATTTCACGAGAAAGTTCAAGGGATTCTTACACTAAAAAAAACGATTCTAGTGATAGATACTCCGGGAGAAATAAGCGCAGAAGCTACTCAAGAAACAGACTTTCAGATACAAATAGATTCAGAAGTAACTCAAGAGATAGATCCACCGACAGACATCACCGCAATTCTAGCCGCCAGCACAGAAACAGTTACCACAGATCAAGCTCTAGAACGCAAGATTCTTCGAAAAAGTACCCTAGAAAAAATTATCATAACGAAAATCGCAATAGCTACTCGAAACCAAATTTCAATAAAAACCAAATTAGCGGCAATGATCAAGGTTACCTAGAGCACAGGAAAGAACTGCGCGACAGTGCCAAAGTGTTCGTATATGCTGAATCTCCCACTGTTTCCGAAGACGAGTACCAAGAAAAACAGGAAAGGATTGTACTCAAGGAGTATCTCAAAAAAATGGACTCAAAAGGTAAGAATAACCCCGACCTTACCGACGATAGCGACGACAGTAGCAGCAGCTCTACCCCTCGAAAAAAATCGAAAAAAAAGTCTTCTTCGTCCAAATCTAAAAAATCTAAAAAGAAAAAATCTAGGAAATCTAGAAGACCCAGATCCCCTTCAACTTCTGATTATGATACCGACAGCAGTCACGAAAGAAGACGTAAACGAAGCAAGAAAAGGTCATCCAAGAAGCACCACAGCTCCTCAAGATCGCCTTCTCGTGAAAGAAAAAGACGAAGCAGCAAGAAATACGACAGCCCTTCAAGATCGCCTTCTGGTGAAAGAAAAAGACGAAGCAGCAGGAAATACGACAGCCCTTCAAGATCGCCTTCTCGTGAAAGAAAAAGCGATAACGTTAAAAGCACTGAAAAATTTGAATCTCATGATAGAGGTATTGAATATAGCAAAGAATCCGTTTCTAATAAACACATCCCCGAAATTAATTCTGAAGATAGTAGCGATGAGCAAGTGATATGGGTAGAAAAACCACTTGAGTCTGTGCCTGTTAAAACCGATATACCCACAAATCCTAATCCAAAAACATTTGTTGGGCCAGAAATACCAAATTTAACTGAAAAGCAGCTTGATTCAAAGGATTTTGGAAATGCGTTACTACCAGGAGAAGGCACAGCAATGGCTGCGTATGTACAGTCGGGAAAAAGAATTCCGCGCCGTGGTGAAATAGGCCTTAAAAGCGAAGAAATCACCAAATTCGAGGATTCCGGATATGTCATGAGCGGTAGCAGGCATAGAAGGATGAATGCTGTAAGACTCCGCAAAGAAAATCAAATCATCAGCGCTGAAGAGAAACGGCAACTGCTTATTTATAACCAGGATGAACGGCTCAAGCGCGAATCTAAAATCGTTTCTGATTTCCGCGAGATCTTATCAAGCAAATTTTCTGATTCTAAACCTTAAATACAACCTCATTTTATTAATAATTTTAGACCCATTTCATTTTTTTTTTTGCCTTTTTTTCTTAAATCATTTCTTTCTATCTGCAAATTCAAGTAAAAATACTGATATATTAGGGATATTATTTAGTAATCAAATTATTTTTCAACCTCATTTAGTGAATATAACTTTTATATTAATATGTCATATAAATATTACATATGCACATACATATAACTCAATCCGCTACATTGTAATTAATTGAGTTTTTTATTTATTAATTTAAAAATACTCGTATATCCATTAGCCCTTTCACGTCCAACATTCTTTAAAAAAGCTAAATCGCTGATTCGTCAGCAATTTATAAGTAAATTTATTATTTGCTACTGTCCAACCAACAACCAATATTTCTTAATGCCGTGGAATTAAACTATTTTTAATAAATGCAGTTGGCTATACTTTGTAGATCAAAAACAGTCTACCTCGCGGGAAAGGCTTAAAATATAATGTTCTAGGCAATATTACTCAACACTTTTGAAAAAAAAAAAAGCTTAATCTACTTTTGTATGAGATACGCTATATTATTGGTCAAGATATCATCTATATTATCCAACGTTAGAGATTATTAATATTTGAAATTATATTTTTGTTCCGCAAAATAAAGCAAAAATTAACTCCATTTATTACTTTTAAATATCTTTCTTTTTGCCTTATTAGCTTTTGTTTTAAACTTAAATCAGTTTTCTTTTGGCAGTAAGGAATTATTTTATTATCTGATACATATTTTCCTAGTACACAATCTATATTTCTTTATCATCAATACCTCCCCTTCCCGCTCCATCTCTTTTTTTATAAGCTTAATACTTTACATAGCAGCTATTGACATATTTGTTTTAAATTAGTTTAGATAATTTGTTATAACAGCTTCAAATGTCCAACTTCCTTCAAGCGTATGCAGTTTGCCTGATTTTCAGCGGTTTTGGCGAAGGTAAACTCTCTTTTCTCCTATTCTTGAATTTTACAGGTGTTTGGTGTAATTAAATTAAATAAAGATACAGACTGTATCCAGAGCACACTAATTTTTTTATGCTTCATTCTGCTCGGTCTTAATGATGGAATAAGTTTTCGATAATTAGATATTATCAATTTTACATGTTTTCCCTTTTTTATTTATCGAGTTTAGGGCTGAACTATCTGCTGTTCTACAGAACCGATTCGTACAAATCGATTAAGAGACAAATGCTCCTTCTTCGCGATAAAAGTATGTAGTTGATCTATTCTAATGATATTTAAGCGATTGAAATATATAAACATGACTCAAATATCAATATAATACTATTTTTGCACTTATCAATAGTGGATGCTGAGGAAAAGGATACTTCTAACAATGCTAATAAGAAGAAAAAACGTGTTGAAGCTTTGAAGGCCCAGACTAAACATATCAACAACCAATCTGCAACTTTCCAATTGCGTTCGGCAATAGTTTCAGTCGCGTGCCAATTTTTCTTCATGTACATTATCGGAACAATTTACGAAAACAAACCTGTAAGATTTTATTCTCCCACAATTGACATTGTTTAAATAATCTTTTAATACTTTACAAGAACTTTGAAAAAAAAAAATAATAATACGTAATCAGTTTAATCTGACTTTATGAATAATTTGGTGTTTCTTTGCTTTTTTTTTTTTTTTTCTAGGTTGCTAGATTGCCTTTTACACCACTATACTTTTTCCAGGGAATTACACATCGTGGTCTTGAGGGTACTGACTTCACTGAGTGCTCAGCTTTGTTCATCTACATCTTGACTTCAATGGCGATCAAACCTATTCTCGATGCTTTCTTTGACTTTGGACTCCCAAAAATCGACTCTGCAAAGCCTGAATGGGTAATTTTATTTTACATTTTTTTCATTTGCAGATATTTCAATTTTCGAAATTTAATTTATTCTTTTATTTATTTTTTGGTTGAAGATACGTATTTTTCATCCCATTTTAAAGTTTCCATAATGATATGAAAATATTTACTTTCCTTTTTTTTTCATTTCTTTGGCTTAAAGTTTTTTTCTATATCTTCTTACATACAAACAATTGCAAGCATATTATGATTTATATATTAATTAATTTAATACGTTATTTAGGTGAGCAACCCAGACAAGTTCCTTGACAAATGGCTAAGCAAATAAGCACCCGCTCCTCACTTTTTATCAAACTCTGGTTTAAATTTAGAATTACTCTACTTAATTCCTGACTAACTTTACTTTTTTATGTCTTAGTAATTAACTCTATTTGATTATTCTTTGTTACAATTTTGACTTATTTTATTAAAAATCGATACTTTAAAAGCGATATATTGATGAATCATGTAAAGTTAAATTATTCATACATTTTTTTTTAATTTACCCGTTATATTGTTACTAGGCTGTTTTTGGTCTACCATATTTACCCAACTAGATTCAATAATAATAATTTAATTCCAAGACTCGATTAACTATTTATATATGTTAGTGTAGCTGCAAATGTATATTTACTTTATAACTTAAACAAATTAATATATCAGTATCTTTAAATATTGTTTGATGATAAAGGTTTAAGCAGCATAGATATTAGCTACCATTATATTCATATCATTTATAATCATTTTGGGTTTATAACTTTATTATTAATTTTCATAAAGATTACATTATTAAGCTTCGGATTTTATGCTAATATTTAATTTTTAATTATTAATTATTGAAATATATTATTGGACTAATCTGGAATTGATATTAATATTTTGAAATTTAGCCCAATAATATTAGCTAATCGTTTACTATAAAAAATAATAAAATTTTAAAATAAAAAATTTTTTAAATTATCATTCAGCGCTATTTTCGAGTGTATATTTCTATAGTTTGGTTTCTATAGCAAACGAAAAACCACCGATTTTACAACAATTTAATTTACAATCTGTGAAACTCAAGAAGCTTCAAATATTGGATATTTTATAAGCACACACATAGAAGTAGTTTTTTTACTCAGCCTCGACTTACGCATATCTTATTTATAAGATCGACTTCCAATATAAAATTTATATATAAATTAAACAATCAATAACATAAATACAAAAAGAAAAATAATGAATGAGCCAAAGAGAGTAAGTTCGCGAAAATCAGGAGCTAAGAAGGGCCCGCAAAAGTTCCAAAATTCATTTGCATTCACACACAACAAGGGTTCAAAAACGACCAAGAAAATCCTAGCGCTTCCTATAGAAGGCTTGTGTACGCGCTGCTATGATCAGATACAATGGCGCAAGAGGTACAGAAAGTACAAGCAGCTGACTGTAGCTGCCACATGCGTTTCGTGCAAAAAAAAGAACATTAACAAGGCGTACCACGTACTTTGCGACGCTTGCAGCGCCGAAAAGAACGTATGCGCAAAGTGCATGGAATCAAAAGAAATAGTTGTAGAGTAAGCTTTTGTTTTTTATATTTTTTAACATTTCATCCAATTAACCTTCTATATATTTTTTTACCAACTATAAATTTTATGACACAATACAAGTTATATTTTTTAATTTTTTTTTTTTTTAGGCCAGTCAAAATGACAGAAGCTCAAAGAATGCTTGAACAGAAAGAAATTGACTTGAAACTAAGTACATTGCGCGAGCGCGAACGTCGCAGCTACCTGCGAAAACTCGAAAGAGGCGATATCGAGCCAAAAGATATTCTGGCTCTTGAAACTTTCTCGGACTTTTCTGACTTTTCTGATTCTGAGCCTGAATCTGACTAAACTTGATAACATTCAATGTATCCTACTGCAAATAAAAACATGCCTACTATTCGAACTCAACCTTTAAAATTATTTAAATAAGATTTATGTATATACTGTATACTAAATTTTCTTACTTTATATTTACACTAAATATATATTTATAATTTTTCTGAAAATAAAATTTGAAGAAATGATGCTGAGATTTCACACCTATTCTAACTTGGTACTCAAAAAATCTCCACAAAGATATTTAATGCCTTTCATTGAGTGCCTGTTTAGGACCTATGATATATATTCATAAAAATTCCTCAATTCGATAAACACTAGCCTTTACGACCCAGCTAATATTGCAAAGTTTTTTTCCGAAATATTAAATTAGCAGTCATACGTAAATCAATTGCAGTTATCTAAAATTTCACTTTTTTTATTTTTTTTTTTTTTATCCATGAATTACAATGGTAACGCATTATTTATAGAATCAAAATTAATTTAATAGTTAAAATTCAGCTTTACAGATAATATCTAGATCGAATATACTAAATTTTGACTAATCTACAACTAAAAAAATAAATCCTTGCAAAAAATTATGTTATACTTATTCTTTTTGATTGTTTTATAGCACAATCGAAAGTTTTTAGCAGTAGCTCTTGAATATATATTTTATTCGTTGAATTTTACAAATAAACTAATTTTCTATAAAAAAATAAAAAAGCAAGTTTATAGTTCGCTTTGCTCTATTAAAATTATCCTTATCTTGTACTCATCCATTTAATTTATACTCCTTATGATTAAAAATAAGGTAAAAAACTAGTGCAAAAACATGGTTGTATCGAAAATTATCAAAATCAAATTCTCGTTTCAAAATAAATCAAGTTTGGTCAGTTTATTTATAATCTAGATACTGAATTTATATTACATTTTTACAGGCGATGCTATATTAAAAAAGAAAATCCAGTAAGTGAGCTGGTAGCTTAAAGTAAAAAAATAGCGTACACAAACTATGAATCAACCAATAATTTAATTATAATATTTTTATTTCAAAATCGTTAATAATACTTATTTAGAATGTGAAAACTAATTTCATCTAATCAAAATAAGTGCTTATACCATAAAAATCATTTATTGTTAAAAACAAAGCAAAAAGGAAGTAAATAGAAAGCCAAAGTAATTTAAAAAAAAATCTATTGCTAACAAGTTTAAATTAAAAAAGTCGATTATTAACACTAATAAAAGAAATTTTTTATATTGATAAAATGTGTTCTTTGAAAGAGAAAAAAAAGTCAAGTGCAGAAACAAGGACTGAGTGTGTGCTGGATTATAATGACAAAGGGGTTATTGTCACCAAAACTGAAATGTACAAGCAAATAAAGAAAAAAGATTGGGCAAGGGATGAAATTGGAATTGAGCAACAAATCGTAGAAAATATAGCTAATCACTGCGGTCGCCTGAATCGTCAGTATGAGATCCTGCTGATTCACTATCGCTAGATGAAGAATAACGATGTGTAGCTAAAGTAGCTCCAGTAATTGGATCTATTAGAGAAAAATATAAGATAAAATTTAATAAAATTAAATAGAATAAAATGGTCACGCGAATTTTTATAGTTAGTAATGTATTGTACCTGCTATAGGGGCATTTTCAGAGTCAAAGGCACGTAATTTTTCTTCTAATTGATTTATGTGGTTAAACTGATCAGATTGTTGGCTCTGCAAAATTTCTGAGTCTAGATCCACACATAGAACAACATAGTCATATAGCTTTTTAAGAGTGTATGGATCCAAAGAGTCAATATCAAGTTCAATCTCATCTTCTTCTTCAACTAAGTCGGGGCAAGCAGATCGAATAATATTTAATGCAACTTGAAGTCGTTCAGCTGGTAGAGTTTCGATTTTAGCGCTAAATTCGCGTTTTTGGCTAAGTGTTAGCTCAGTGACATAGGAACCAGAGTCTTTAGAGTTGCGAGAGTTTGCAGGAGTTTTACCACCTCTTCCGCCTCCTCTAGATCCGCGTTTTCTCCCAGCTCCTCTACCACGAGTAGGCGTACTAACAGGAGCATCCTTTTGAGTCTTGGTGGTCGAAGCCGTTTTTTTGGGCTTTTTAGTTTGTCCACGTCCAGAAGATAGTTTGGTTTCAGCTCTGCGTTTTAGCTCTTCCGACCGCTTCAATCGTTCAATACGTTTTAAATCTTCAAGCTCTCGGGTAACCTGCTGAACATGCCTTTCAAGGCTCATGATTCTCGCAGAGTTTGGAGTATCCATTACAATATCACTGTCACTATCATCAAATGTTGAGGGTTTTGGCGGAGATACTTGTTTGCTGACCTTTTTAGTTTTTGTTTTGGTTGAAGGTGTAGGATGTATGATAGGAGTAGGGGATGGTGAACGGCTAATTGATGGCCTTGGTGGAAGCATAGCCCACTTTTTTTCAAAAATGTCTTCTAGAGCTTTTCCAGCTAGGTAAACTACATGTTTAGGGTGATTGTAGAGGTAGCAATTGTTAAGCATTAGTAAAAAATCATCTTTAAATTCTATAGCATCCTGATATTCATTGTTTTGAAGTTTGTCTCGAATTGTGCTCATGTCCATAGGGTGTTTAACAATAGAAGGGTAGTCAGGGATTTCTTGCTTTACCCAATCTACAGGCTCATAAAAGAAAGATGCTTGATCGTAGTATGCTTTCTTAAAAAATTCCCTAATAAGATTAGAACAGAACTTGAGCTGAGGATCAATAATACGGGAGTTAGTTCTTTTAGTGCTTAGAGTAGAAGTTGGGATATCACGGCTAGGAGGAGGATGAGTTTCGCGTCTAACTCTTGCCTTTGTGGCTGTAGCACTTGAAGTGGGTAATTGAGTTGGAACTTTAGTAGATTTAATAGCTTTGTTTGGAGTTTGGAATGAAGATTCTGGCATTTTCTTTAGCTGGTTTCTATATGCCTTTTCTAGGTTCATAGCCATAAGTGATATTGGAAGATCTTTACCGTTATATAAGTAACAATTATAAAAGATTAAGTCCATGTCAGCAATGAATTCGAAATTTGATGAATAGTAACCTTCCTTTAATTTTGATTCAACAGTAGATAGGTCCATAGGTTCTTTAACTACACTTGGATAATCAGGGATATTGAGAAGAACGATGTCAACAGGTTTGAGAAATGGGCCAGCATCTCCATGTTTTTTTAAAGAGCGAATCATAGCCTGGCAGTACCTTAACTGATCTTTAGGCATTTGGGTTTTAGGCTTTGATGAATAATTCAATGATATAGGGTTTTTTAGTTCAGATGAAGTGGAACTGTCATCGAGCCTATACTTGTTTAAATTATTCTCATGTTTTTCGTTTGATTCAAACTGAGAATTGACAAGTTTTGTTTTTTCTTCCATTTTAGGTGTATGATCAGAGGCATCTTGAGTAGGCATTTCTTCTTTTATAGACTTAAATGTAGAAGATTCTGATACGCTAGTCTCTAAAGGTGCTAACTGATCATTATTAGAGAATTGAGTAGAGCTAATTAGATTATTTGAGATGTTTGAGTTAATATCATTGGAGGTTATTTTATTAGGTATATCCGAGTTTACAGAGGGTGATAGATGATTTTCCAATAAATTATTACTAAAACTGGCGCTTTGGTCTACAATCGAATTTTCTGAAGCTTTGGATAATGTTTCGATGGAAATTACTTCGGCTTGAGAATTTGAAAAATTATCAGTAAGGTCTTGAATATCAGAATCTAAGGTTTTATTTGGGCTAGCGTTTATATATTTATTCTCCAAGTTAATATCTGGTGTTATTTTTTCCATGGATTCGATAGAATTAAATTCTTTTTGAGTGATAGTTTGATCTTGATTAGGCAATTGATTTTCGTTTTTATATTCAGGAGAGTCTTTTGCATTCGAGCTTAACCCTATAAGAGTATCTAAAGAAATAGAAGGAACTTCATCAGTTGAATAATTATCAGTGGAATCAGCAGCTAAGGAGTCAGGTATACTAGACTCTATTAATATATCAGAGTTTGAAAGTACTGTAGTATCTAAAGTGTTATTTTCTATAATATCGATTTTTGAGGCAACAGATAACTGATGCAGTGAAATAGGTTCGTCATTTGAAGATTCAGGATTGAGAGAGTTTTGAGTTGTTCGAATATCTGTTTTAAATAGAGAGGATTAGTTATAAGTAAATAATAAAAGGGTTTAAAATAGGATAGAGTTTTTATAGTTGTGAAAATAAGAAAATTTTGATTTGCCTTTATTTAGAGTATTTGTAATCTCGGAGTTTGAGGATTCAGTATCAACTAGATTATGCGTTTCATGGTTATTTATATTTACGTCATTATTTTTGGAGATTGGTGAATCATTAAGATTAAGAATTTTCTTTGAGTAATTAGAGTTATCTTGGTTAATCGCTAAGCTATGTGGTTTATCTATATAAAAAGTAGATGAGGTAAGAAAAAAAAAAGCAAAGATAAAAAGAAATTATTAAAACATGATATGATACCTTTATTATCTAAGCTTTCTATTTGAGATTTCGAGATTCTAGTATATTGTATTGAATTTAATATTATGAACAATATCAAAAATAAAAAATAACTTAAAAAATTACATTTCATTAGCTAGTAGCATATCTTTTGTGGCCATTTCGAAGTAAGAATCATCAAGTATATTGTATTTTCTAGGGGAAGAAAAAAGTTTAGGTGATGACAGCGATAATTTACAAAGAATTATAAAAAATAAGGGATTATTTTATTTAGTATAAGAAAGAGAGAAACTCAATCATAAAATATGCAAATTGATTAGTATATAAACAAACTTTTACGAGGGAATCGTATAAAAAATATAAGCAAATAGCGAAACTGTAGCGAGCAAAAGTTGGCCCTGCCAAGAACAGTAATATTTATAAACAAACATCTGAAATCTAATTGAATCATACACCTCCTCCCAATCGCTTATCTAATTAATCTGCCAAATACTCTTTCTGATTTGCTATTTAGTGGTGCACTTGATTAGTCTATTTAATTGTTCGCCAATTATTCCTTCAATTGAATATATTATAATTCTACTAAAAAATACGCATAATTTATCCATCAATAGAATATCTTGTTAATCTACCTAAACTTTCTCCCCAAGCGCTAATTGAATTACATAACGTAGCAAATCTTTAAAACTCAGCATCATCTGCCCAATAGTGTAATACTATATTATACAGTAATTGGCTTAACTCGCGATTTTATAAAGATTATTTTTACAATTCTATTGGCTTCATAATCCTACATGTTACACCCTGCCAATAGTTATCTCTTTTTTTGTTATGAGGTAGATTAATCTTATTTTAGGAACGACTATGATTCATTCAGGTAAATGAAGATTTAGCGAATGGGAATTATTTTAGGTATCATCCACGTAGTTTATCGCGTTTTAATTAATTTAACCAACTCCTATCATCTTCTAAACAAAAACGCATCTATTGATTCGTTAAGAATTTGTACAATAAATCTATTATTTGCTGCTATTCTTGAACAAACCAGTAAACGAGTGAATCTCAGAATTAAAGTATTTTAATTCGGCATAGTTAACTATATTTGGTAGACCAAATACAGCCTAATACCTATAAATGGGTTAACTTTTGTTGGTGGCATCCAAATAACACACTTATCTTAAACGCTCAGCGGAATTACACGAATTTTTAGTCTATTTACATCTACTGTGATCTCAGCTACGTAACATCCACATATGTTTACCAATTTCTTATTTACTAGTTGTTATATACAATTGCTAACTAAAAATAGCTGTGCCTACAAAGTCACACATATATTTTTTCGATCAGACTTATCCAATATTTAGATCTTTCTCTTATCGCTTTCATGGGCGGTTGGCCATTTTTGAACTACCAAACCTATCCAACAAAATCACAAAAAAATTAATTAATATACAATCAAAATACATCATTGGCTATAATACTCAATACATCCAATAATAGTAGGGTATATCTTGACTTATTTAATTATGATTTTTAAATACGTTTAAGGTTGTTGGCCCTAGAAATAGTCAATCTTTCTCACAATTATTATCTCCATTATCATTAAGTGCTCAATTTTAATCACGACTTTTTGAAAATCGTTGTTAGTATCACCTCTTTTCTATGTTAAGTATCCCGGACATTACTACAAATTGCGTTTACAAATATAAATTTATTCAAATTACGTGTGATCTGTTATATGGGATATTCTTTATGAAGGAGCGATTTTAAAGTGTGGAGTGCTACAATTTATAAAATTTAATATTTTTATATTAAATAATAAACTAATTCTATGATTATTTTTATAGCATATGAAAGTTTCGTAGTTAATATATAAATAGAAAAATTGAAACCCTTTTTTAATTGCAATAATGGTGTTTACAATTAAAGAATATCAAAGCCAATAAATATACACTGCAAAAAAATACTTTTTATGCTCAGTATCACCATATAAAGATATATTTATGTTTGTCATTTTTAATCAAAATTAATTTTGATACTATTAGCTTTATTAACTTTTTTCTTTTGTTCTTTCCTATCTAACAAACTTTTAATAATCAATTAGGTTGATTCGTTTATGATTTATAAATAAATTTATTATTTGCCATTAATGACAATTAAACACATGTCTGAGTGATTATCAGAATTGATTATAGTTGGCTACATTTGGTAGATCAAAAACAGTCTACTGCACGTGAAATCGTTAAGAAATACATTCCAAATGACATTCATGTAGCTTTGAATGGTAAAAATTTGCAAACGGAATATTCGAAATGAAAAACGCAGTTACTTGAAGCTTAACCCTTTCACGGGCGATAGATTGCTTTTGATCCACCAGATGTAGTCAAATACTTTTACAAACGTAATATAATCCCGAGACTCACTAAGTTATTAGCTAAGTGAATAATAGCAAAAATAATAAATAAACTTTTATCCCATAAACGAATCGAATGATCCGTTTTTTAAAAAAGTGTTGAAAACTCTCTCTCTCTTGAAAGGAAAAAAAAAGTAAACCGACCAATAAGAATTTACAAAAAATTTAAAGTATATACTTCGAGTATAAGAAAATAAAAAAGAAAAAGTAGAGGTAATGGAAAATAATAATACTATTATCCATAAAGAACAAAGTCCAAGCTGGGCTAACGTAATTAGCTCAAGAGTTAAACCCCCTGATACCAAAAAAAATATAGAAAAATTTATACCAGTGTCACTGTTTAAAATGACAACCGGTAGTGAACCCAAACAAAGAAAAATAGCATGACTTGGGGGAACATCACTAAAACTAGGATTGTCAACTAGAGATTTTGAACAAAATATCGAAGACTTTGTTGAAAACATACTAATACAATTTGGTGAAATTCAAACATGTTTTGAAATTGACATCCGTAGAAAAATCTTATTCTTAAAATTCATTAATAAAATTGACCTAGAAAAAGCAAAAAATAAAAAAATAACCTATAAAGAAAAAAAAATTGAATTGTTGGAAACCACTGAATACTCTGAAGAATTCAAAAGTATAACCATACCATCGTATAGTGGTCTAAGCGTTTGGGAGGTGGCCCAAAAAGCATATGACGAACTATCAAAAGTAGGAGAAGTGCTGGATATTACTGCTTTAAAATACAAAAATATTAATGCATTTCCATCCAGGGGTATAAAAATAAATTTTAAAACCAAAAACGACAATGATATATCAGCTTCATTAGAAATAATAGGGGTCAAAGTACTATTATTGTGGAAAGGGGCGAAACCCGTATTCACATATTTCAAAAGATTAGAGCATTGAAAATGCCAATGTGAAGATTTAAAAAATAAAATCCAAAAAAAATGGAAAAGAAATAGGGTATCAACCCCAAAAAATATTAAAAAAATATTTATTGGCGAAAAAAAATCAAGATAATGAAGAAAAAATTCAAGATAATGAAGAAAAAATTCAAGATAATGTTAAAAAAAATCAAACTAGTATAACTGAGAGTGATAAAGTCAAATTCACTGATATAGAAACTCTGAAAGAGAATCCAAAAATTCCTGAAGATATCAAGTCAGAACTAAAGACAGATACAAAAATAGTTAATAAAAAAATAGTTAAAGAAAAAATTAACTATATAAAAAATATTGAAAGAGACTTAACTTTTATTTGCAACGCCTCAAACCATGAGGAAACAAGTCTATATCGCAGGGATATATATTCAATCCCGAAACTAAAAAATTTAGCAAAGTATAAAAATAATAATATTAATGTAAAAGTACATTTAATAAAATACAAAAAACAAAAAAAATACAGAAAATTATTCCAAAAAAATTACCTGAACTGCTAAAATCGAATACAAGTAATAGCTCGAAGAGTATATTCGTGGTATTTGATGAAGAAAAGGATGGGAAACTAACTCAAGAAAAAATAATAATCAAAGATAAAAATGAAAATAAGGAAAATAATAAAACTGCAGAAGCATCAATGGAATTAAATTAAATAAAATTATACAAATAAATTTTAAAAAGAATGAAAGAAAAAAAAAGGGGAAATATAAAAATGAAAGAAAAAAAATTGGAAAACTTAAAAATGAAAGAAAAAAATGGGAAAATATAAAAATATCAACCTTCAACGTGAATGGAATATCCTGTAACAAAAAAAAAAAAAAGACAGACTATTCACTTATTTAAAAAAAATTGTTAAGTCAGATATAATCTGTATACAAAAAGTTAATATAAAAAATCTAGATAAACCATTTTGGACCAATTATTGGAACGGATTGGTATCCTGGTCAAAATATACTGCGACAATTATTAATAATAGTAAATATAAAATTTTGGAAAAGCTAATATATTTCGAAGGTAGAATAAACATAACATTGGTTGAAACACAGAATAAAAAAATAAGAATAGTAAACCTATATTTATCAAACAACGAACGCGAGAGAAAAATATTAATAGATTTTACAACAGAAAAACTATTGGCTATTAAAAATAGAGATGAAGAAATAACAGTCATGGGAGACATGAACATGGTTGAAGATGAAATAAATGATAGATCTCCACCTAGAATAACTTCTAAAAAGGAATGGGTAAACATGGCGGAGCTAATCAATACGTTTGGTTTATTAATTCTGCTAAGTAAACTAAATGGCAGTGACATAATTTATACATGGGAGGAATATTCTGGAAGATATAAATCCAGAATTGACCATATTTTAATACCGAATAATATTCTCCAAAATTGTAAAATAAAAGAAATTACATCAACAGAATTTTCAGATCATAAATGTATTACCATTAGTTTAAAAAATTGGTCAAATAATAGAAATACTAATAAAGAAAATTGGAAGCTTAACTCAAGCTTACTTAATAAATTGGAAATCTCAAATAAAACATCAAAAGTATTATCAATGAAATGCACAACAATTGACGAATGGGCTTTAATTAAAAGCAATTGCAAAGATTTATTCATTAAATTTGGCAAATTAAACTCCAAAAATTCCAAAATTAAGATATTACAACTAACAAATAAAACATATAACTCATTAATAAAAAGATCAAATGCTAGCACAGCTGTAATACAAACTTACAGCAAAGAAATTCTAACTAATGAGAATAAAATAAAAATGATAAAAAAGAAACAACTAGATGGGGTTATTGTCCGCTCTCGGACTAATTGGGCAGAAAAAGGTGAAAAATCCAATAAGTACTTCTTTGGTCTATTAAAAACAAAAGAAAGTAAAAATAGAATAGAGTCATTGCTCAACAAAAATGGAGAACTAATAAATGATCCAACAAAAATCAACGAAATATGCCATGGATTTTATTCAAAACTCTTGATAGGGGTGAAACATGCCCCAAAAGCCAAATTAAACTATCCCAGCAAATTAAAAAAAGGCTAACACCAAAAGAGGCTCTAGAGTTATATAAAGAAATAGAAATAGAAGAAATAGAATTCTCAATTGATAATTCGCCTAATAACAAATCACCAGGTCCAGATGGTCTATCATTTGAATTTTATAAAAAATATAAAAAAATAATATCCAAACACCTGAAGGCTATCTTTAATAATACAAATGAAATGAACAAATGGAATAGTATTATAGGCAGATCATTAATAACCCTAATTCCAAAAAAAGCAGATAACTCAAATTTAAAAAATTATAGGCCAATAACTCTATCAAATACTGATGAAAAAATATATACTAAAATTCTCACAAATAGATTTCAAAAATTTATTGGAAAATTAATAAATGAAAACCAATCTGGTTTCATAAAAAAAAGAAGCATTTTTGATAATATCCACTCAGTTAATTTCTTATTGGAAATCAGTAAAATGAATCCGGAAATTACAAACGGATATATGTTATTAGTGGACCAAGAAAAAGCATATGACAGAGTCGACTGGAAATATTTATTCAGGTGCCTTGAAAAGTTTGGTATTGGCCAGTTGTTTATAGAAAGAATAAAAAACATATATTATGGGTCAAAAACATCAATTATTATCAATGGAAAAAGAACTAGACCAATTTGTATCAAGCAAGGACTAAGACAAGGAGATCCATTATCTCCACTTTTATATAATTGCATAATAGAACCATTAATACTATTGATTGAAAAAAAAATTTCAGGAATCCCAGTAACGAATAAAGGATTCAAAATCCTAGCATATGCTGATGATTTGCTAATAGGTATTAATGGCCGCAATGAAGAAATATTAATTAATGATGCTCTTAAGCTCCATTCGCTAGCTTCGAATGCTAAAATTAATGCAGAAAAAAAAATACACCTAAAAATAGGCGCTCCAAAAGATGACTGGCTAGTAAAATAATGTTTAACACAAAATGAAACATTTAAATACTTAGGTATACTTTTTAATTCGTTGGGAATTGCATATAAAGAAAACCAAGAAGCTTTATCAAATAATATCACCGAAAAAATAAAAAGCTGGAATAACAGGAAAATATCACTTAAAGGGAAAGTGTTACTGGTTAATACTTTTTTACTTTCAAAACTATGGTTCGCTGCACACATAGTAGCTTTTGAAAAAGATTTTTTATCATTAATTAAAAAAAAGGTAAAAAATTTATTTGGAGCAATAAAAAAGCACAGATAAAATTAGATACAATAGAATTGGATAAAAAGAATGGAGGCCTAGGCTTATTAAACGTAATAGTACAATCAAAAACAATATTTATGAAATGGTATAATGATCTGATTGGTAATAAGAAATGTATTTGGAGAGAATCAGCGTTAAATAACCTTCAATTTATCTCCAATAAGTACACAGAAAATGAAAATTATCTTGATTTATTGGCTATAAAAACAAAAAGAAAAAATATCAACCAATTTCCACCAATGTGGAGAGAAGCGATAAAATTATCAAACGACATATACGAAATAGACGAATCTGACATAGCCAATTGGCCTTACGAAAAAATCAAAATGCTTGGGCTAAACAAATTAAATAAAATAATCAACACCAACCTAACTAAAAAAGACCAATCGTGGCTACTAAAAAATAATATATCTAGCTATGGCGAATTTATAGCAAAATGGAGTTAATCTGGGATGATGATTCGGATTTTATATATTTAATTAATATCAATAATAAACCAATAACTATTAACATAAACTTAATACAGAAACATGAATGGTTCGATAAAGAATTCGCTCACTCCTATAAAATACACTCAGAAAACTTTAAAATTAATAACCAACCAATAGATAAATGGGAAAATCGATTTGTTAGAAAAATTATCGACCTAAAATACAGAAAAGAACCAATAGTACAACCGAAGTGGGACTCTATTGGTAAAACGACTAATATTGTACCAGTATTCAATTGGACAAAAATTCACAAAATAGACCTAGAGCCAAAAATCACAAGTCACTTATATATGCTTTTTCATAACGCTCTAATCACAGGTGAAAAACTAAGAATA
The DNA here is from genome assembly GCA_001970855.1 of Smittium culicis. Taxonomy (NCBI): domain Eukaryota; kingdom Fungi; phylum Kickxellomycota; class Harpellomycetes; order Harpellales; family Legeriomycetaceae; genus Smittium; species Smittium culicis. The sequence continues at coordinate 39,954 of LSSN01000188.1, forward strand.
TGGAATAATGGTCAATATGACCAATCACAAGAATTTAAAGTATGCAAAACTAGAAAAGAAAATATAACACATATATACTTTGGCTGTATAAGAATCAATGATTTCTGGAAGCTGATTTGTCAGTTTATAAACGAAAAATCCACATTAGATACTAGTTTAACCAGTAGAATGACCGTGGATATAATATTTGACTTATTAGAGCCATTTAAAAAAAAATTTCCTAACGTTGAGATACTCTATGGTTTAGCCATTTGGAACATTTACAGGGCCAAAACTGAAGCTGCGTTAACAAAAACTATTCTGCCTGCCAAAGGAATATTCATAAGGTGGAAATATGACCTAAAAGAAAAAATTATCAGAGACCTTAAACACAAAAAGAAAAGAGACACCTGGATCAAAATAAAAACCCTTTGGTTTTCTATAGATCCAGGCGGGAAAGTTACCTTTAACAGTAGCTAAATACGTCTCCACTATACCTGTCTCTCCCTAAATTTAATCATCTTTATCTCTAACATATTATTTTTATTACCGTAAAAACAAATAAATAAATAGTACTATAAAAAAAAAAGAAAAAGTGTTGAAATGAAGGGAGCAGTATAGTTTGCTAATTTTTTCTATTTATGGCATTATTATTGGCTGAACATGAAATAAGTTTTAATTTTACTATTTTGGGGATTCTAGACGAAGAGAGCAGTTTGTTGAAGTTTAATTTTATTGGCTTGGGCACTCATTTGTACTAAATATTATTGGCAGTGACGAAAAAGCATTTAGACTGTTCGAGGGGCCGAAGGTCCCGAAAATGATTGGTATTAGGCCTTTCAGGCCGATTTTCATTTTTATTGGTAGATATAAATAGAGTTTAATAAGTAAATTAAGATATAAATTAAGATATACTATAAAAGGAACCCCATAAACCCTTGGAACTATTAGTCTTTTCTAAAGTATAGCACATATAGAACGATGCAATTTTGCCTTTGGGATGCGGAGGGCGGGTCCGATCATTTTCGGGACCGAAGGTCCTCTCAATGATTGGTGTGTTTGTCGCTCTAAAAATTGGTGAGGTAGAACTGTACGCTATTTTATTGTCTAGTTTGAAGTAATACTTTTTAAAAGTATTTTCGGTTTTCCAATCAGCTTGTTGCATCAAATCTTTTATGCTTACGCCTGAGTTAAATTCTTTTGTAACAGAAACTTCTCTGGTGCTATGTACACTATTTTTTGATCCTAAGAGCTGTATTGTTGACTATATTCATCTGGATATAGTGTCATTTGAAGCAGGCTTTACTTTTGGTGAAGTAATGAAAAACATGGTGTTTTCGAATTTCCCAGTAACATGTTCTTTTGTCAAATCTAAGTATTTTCCAAGCGTTCTTACTGGGCATATACTAGGGTCTTCGTTGTATGGGCTTAGCCATATCGACTTTGATCCTTTACCTTTATGCTTTGGACAGTGTAAAAGCAACGCATTATTTTTTTCCTTTGATTATTTCAGACCTCATTATTACTTGAATTTCACTTCGAGGTCTCCATGAAGTTGAAAGCGCCAATAACATAACACATTTTTTAGCTAGCTGTAACAGTGGAATTTTATTGTTTTCTCCCCATGACTTTAGTACTTCTAGCATCGAACATACACCCCAAGTTGGGGTGTTTATTGGGCGATATATAATGTTATTTTTTAGTCCTAATAGCAGTCTATTAATTCTTCTACCCATTTTTATAGGCTTTCCGGTTGGATATAGTGTTAACAACCTATCTGAAACTGCTGTAGCATATATTGAGATAGACGAAGCTGAAAGTTTAAGCGAGGCAAGAAAATTTTCTAGGTTAACTGCTTCTTATTTTTTGGGGTCTATTCCTTTGCTGATAGACCACTCGCAATATTTTTTCCAACCTAGTGAGTAATTTTTTTTTGTATTTGGCCTAATAGTGTTAGATATCAATTTTTCTGCTTGCTCAGATAATTCGACGCCTGTGACCCCGACACTTTCCAAACGCACATTTCCCACTGTGAGTGCGCTGATTTCAGTATTATTGTCTCGCAGGTCGTTATATTCATTAGTTTTGAATACCATGATTGGATTTTCCAATTGGGGGTTATTATTCTCATATTTATTTTCTCTAAAATAACCCGCCTGATTGTCGGTAAAATTAAAACTGGAGGGGGGTTCGCATATGCTCCTGTTTTTGGCCATGGTGAAGAAGAGCATCTGTTCCCAGAGATTGTGGATCTGGTGACTGGAAATAATATCTCGACAGCTGGTGGATTATCACTGATGCAAATAAGTCTATTTTAAATGGGCCCCACAGTTTGTTTACTAAGCTGAACAAGCGTTTGGGCAGCATCCATTCCCAATGCTTGTCCGCATTCCGTGACAACCATTCCACCTGAATGTTGTTTTTTCCCGCTATGTGGGTATTATTTACACGTATGTTGTTGGACATTATTATGTCCCACCACTCCTTCGCTAACCCGAGGAGCTTCCTGTTTGCTGTTGTGCCCCCGTTCTGATATATTGCCTTTGTGGTAATATTTCTGTTT
>LSSN01000189.1:2882-23156 GCA_001970855.1 Smittium culicis
TGTCATGAATGGAACTTTCTATAACATTCTAGAATGTTCCAGAATATTCAGATATCATCAGCAGCAATGTTCTAGAATGTTATGAAACGTTCTAGAACATTTCCGAGATTTCTTATCGATTTTAATTGTTCTTACGTAATAATTTTACGTATTCATATTTTTAAACATCGATAACGATTTATTTTCATTACTAATCAAGTTTGATTAGTAATCAAACAGATATTTTTCTATACTTTCTTTTTAGTTTATTCTGTAGTTTTTCTTTTAAGTTTATGACCTAAAACCAAGCAACGGAAAAAGTATAAAAAGGTTACGTTTTTCCTGTCTTGAATTCGACATCTAGTATCTTGTATACTTTCTAATAAGTAATAAATAAATATCTTTATAGTAAATATAACTTCTAATTCACTTGCCTTGCACTCTTATAACCCAGATCTTGACAGAAGCAATACCTGATGGAAGAATTTTTCAGCCTTACAAGCTCAATGGTATTATCTGTGTTGAGGCTGCTTTGAACTTGAAGTAGGTTGTGCATAGAACTGTCAATAGAGTGAGTGATTTCTTATATTCTGTATTATATATCCTGTTTCTTAGAATCTATCTTTTGGAACTCGCTGAAAAGTCTCATTTATTTAGGGAGGTGGTAGTGATAAACCTTTTTTGTGATTCTAGGACAGCGCCCCGAGATTTTTTTTCTTTCAGAGTCAGTAATTGGAGACATTAGAAATCTCAGAAAATCCCTGGTACCACATTAAAAAGCTTCTGATAAAACTGTCAGACCCTAGGCGAGGGTTTATCAAAAATATAGTTTTTACCATCAAAATCAAAGCTAGCGTCAGAATTTTACGGTATCGGCGTCTTTTGGGCATCCAAATAACTGATTCTGCGTAAAATTAACATATTTCAATCAAGAATGAGGCTGTGACTTGAACCTTGGTACTAGCTTCTGAAATTTTTTCATTAAAATATATCAATTTTTAAAAAAATTTTCCAATACTTTTTATTTATTGAAATAGCTATGTAATGTACCAGGCGAAATGAAAAAATGTTAATGTTTGGATCTGTATGTAACTTGTCGTTTTTAAATGCAGAAAAGAAATTTTTTTCAAACAAAGTTCTTTTTTGAAATATTCTGCATATAATAAAATAATTTTAATTGGTGGATTTAAATCATTTTTCATTTCTATGCATTTTTATCTCGAATTTAATAAATAAGTGGTACATGCAACCCTCATTATTCGCGAAAATTTGAAATGCAACAAAAAAAATTTAAATTATTTTTTGATTTATGCGAATTTTTCTCTTCGGTGATTGGGTAATGCAGTGTTTCTGATTCCTTTAGCCATTTAATGAACCAAAATTCTTGAATTTAAACAAAAAAAAACAATTGGCTATATCCAGATTTAATCTTTTATTATTGGATAAACAAATACATCATACCCAATAAAGTTTATATTTATATATTATTTATCTACTTGCAATTAGGTTAGCGAGTTTTTACACGGTTCAACCTCGTTATTCGCGATTCTATTAAAATGTTTTTATATTTTACCTGCAGAAAATTCCTTTTATTCGCGAATTTTTTAAGAACAAATTTTTCATGACAACAAATTAACATCCCTTGAACTAATGCCCAGTGGGTATGGAGCTGCTAGAGCGGCGGAGGGGGGTCGGTTAAAAAATTATTTTTTTAATATTTTTTTAACTTTTTAAATATTTTTTTATTAGTTTTTGTATACTTTTAAATTATGTTTAATAAACTCTCTGAGACAAAAAAAAAAAAAAAAACAAATTAACATAATTATGCTGTATTCAGTGCATAATTTAAACCTTGTTATTCGCGATTCATGCTATTCGCGAGAGCTTTTTTAAAAAATAGACCGCGAATAACGAGGGTTGCCTGTAACAGTTTTATTTTACTAATGAAATGCAATAGCTATTATTAGATTCCTTAAAGCCTAGAAATGTATATAATATACGAAAATCAAAATAAACTGAAAAACAAAATTCAGTAATTAGATACTACAGTCTAAAGATTTAAAAAGTTTCATATTAGAACTTTAATTAAATAATATAAAATTTATGACAGATTCTGTATTCTAATGATAAGTGCAGTTTATTTAAGAATATGATATAGTTCTCAACCTGTCCTAATTTATATGAGAACGATGATAACATATTTATCAATTTACTATTACTGTTAATAAAGGAATTAGAAATGACAATAATATTTTCACGCATTTAGATACTTTATAAGTCCTATAACCCTATTAAAATACTTGGTAATACATAAATACAATAATAACGACATTTAAGAATAAAAATGTATTAATCTCAAGGTTAATAGCCAAAGACATAGTATCACAAGACTTCTGATCAATATACTCTAATTATGACCCGTGCTTTCGACTAAAAACAAATTAAAATAGTTATATATCAGAGCTTATACTAATTTGGAATTAATTTTCTACTTCCACACACTATGAACGAAGTTCCTTAATGTGATTTAAAGAGTTTAGTAGTAAAAATTTCTAATTGAGTTATAATAAAATTACATTTAATTATTCTCATTTGATTTTTGGAAATAGTGAATACTAAAATCAGCAATTTTTATGATAGAAATTCAACAGAAAAATAATCTAGAGATCGGAAAAGCCGGTTGATTTAGCACAATCTTGATCAAACTGATCAAAATTTTAGGTTTCGATAGCAATAAGGATCAAATACATTTAGATTCTTATTTTATACAAGAAAATTGAATCATTCACGCTTCTTTGATCGAAATAATTTTTTTAATAGCGCTTTATAATGTAGGTACCGACTAAATGCTTAATGGTATAAAAAAATGTATTTTGTTCTGCATAATGAATTACATGACTGCTTGAAACTCTGTTCATCCAGCTCACTTAAATCAGTCCCAATGAGCAGGGGGGTTTTTCTGATATTTGATTAATCTCGATTAATTTATTTATGCAGCTAGTAAAGGCCATTATATAAGTCTGTTTATAATAATAAATAATTTTCCTTATGCTTTGCACAAATATCTCTATTTTTTACTTTAATCCTTTTCCAGGTGGTAGACTATTTTTGATCTACCGAATATAGAAAACTGTTTTCGACCATTACACTTTAATTCCAAAGCCTTTAGAGATATTTTTTTCTTGCAGAATGTAACCTAATAATATATGAACTTATAAATCATATCGAATCAGTAAATTAATTTTTTTTCTAAGAATGTTGGACAGGAAAGGATTAGCATACTGCCTACTTTTTTTATCATACCAATGAGATTACGTAATTAAAAAAATTTTTTTTTTTCTTTTATGTGACTGAAATAATACGAATCAATATATTTATTTTCAACTTTTGTTTTTGCGAGTGTCAAAAAAGTTAATGTTTATTTAATGGTATGTGTTAAAAACGTTTTTATAAAACACATTAACGCAATTATATGATGTTTAAGCAAGAGAGAGGTTAAGAATTTTATCTATTAGTTAATGGCAAAAAAGAATTAAAATTTATTAACTTGTACGAAAATTTATATTCCAAGTTTAATTATTTAAATAATATACGAAACAATCATTCTGTAAAAATAATAAAAAAGTAGTAATTTTATAACAATTTTTCAAGAAAAATCTGTGAAAGCCGGCCTTAATTTCTTTTAATGCATTAATTTCTTATTTTTATTTAGTTTTAATATTTTAATAAATACGTTTAGTCCAAAATTTTTTATTTTTGTTGAAATAGAAATTGATTGAACTCATTTTTTTTTTTATTGTTAGACAGTATTTGTTTCATAGTTTTTTTTATTTTTGATAATTATAATGACCTTAGCTAACCTTTAATAATTTAAACTAATTCATAACGTAAATAAAATTATGAATACAAGTATAGTAATATCCCTCACTAGCATTCATCTATTTTTTTTTTTTGATTTTTTTGTATAACACTTTTATATTTTGGGCAAGTATGATCTATGTTAGAAATGTCCATTTCTTTTTTTTTTAAAATCATTTTTGTATAAAATGTAAATTTTTCTTAAGTAGTCATATTTCGAGAGTACTTAAATAATGTAGCTATGAAAGTCGAAAAAAAATTGAGATAATACAGCAAATATTTTATCTAAATCTTTAGAAAAAATACAATAACTCGAAGACCTAATGTGAATCATCCTTTAAATATTACATTTCCATACATCGCTGATTAGATTCAAATTTATTAAAATTTTTTAATCTTAAAATTATCATTTATCTTTTTAGTTTATTATTAATAAAAACATTTTGTGTCATACAGCTCCGTTCATAAATAAAAATTATTGGAAATTATAATAAAATATCTCCAAAAAAATCAATTATTACATTTGAAAATTCGTTTAGATATTTTATTATTAAATTTGAAGATATATTTATAAATACAAGCTTTAATATAATATCAACGATGAAAATAATTATTAATCGAATACACTATTTGTAATTTTTGGCTACATGTTGAATGAAACAAAATTAAAACAATATTGCATATTTTTTGTATTTCTAATTTTATTTTAAACACTTTAATAATTTAAAAAAAAATTTTTTACTCTATATTATATACTAACTCGAAGCAAACCAACGTGGTGAAAAATAAGAAATCCAGTAAAAAAACTAGAAAATGACATCTGAAAAAAATTCCACAAAATATACTATATTAAATGCATAAATTTTTAAACTATTAATAATTTTAACCAAAAAATCTTATCTAATTATATCTATTTTTGTAATACATATTGATCAATAAATAAAAAAAAAAAAACCTCTTTATATACATAAATTTCTAAAAGTTAATTCACTTAGAATATTAATTGGCGCAATAGCGTATTAATATAACCCTATTATATATATTTCAAAATGAATTAAATACCAAAATTACAAGAAGTGCCTATTTTATGATAATTTTATTGTATAACAGTTAATTATGAGTAGCAGATTGAAAATTATTGGAAATTATTGGAAATTTAAATTGATTTATTGTTATTCTGTTTAGGTTATCATCTTATTTATCCAATATTTTTTTTGGCGTCACAAAATTATTTCCCAAAGGCTATTGAGAACCAAGTATTTCTGAAGTCGAGGTTGTTATTCCAGTTGTCACGGAATAGCTCAGATGTATTCCAATTATAACTAAAGTCGGGGTAGTTGGTAAATATATACTCAAATTTATTTCCATAATAGTTATTTGGCTCAAATATTAGGCTTGATTTGAATGAGTCACTTTTTTCAATTTGGGATTTAGAAAGATCATCTTTTTCAAAGCTATCATCTTTATATATGTAATTGGGGTTGATTTCTATGTTGTACACTTTCAATGGTTGGATTTCAGATATACCAAATCCTTCATCGTCAAATCCACTCTCGTCACCAGAATTTTGGAGTACGTTTAAATTTGAAGGTCTTTGTATTGTTTTGATTTTTCTCCCAGGGGCATTGTAAGTGTGCTCAGATCTAGTCCTAGTAGTATCAATTGAACCAGTAAATTTGTGTCTATGTCTATTATCATAGACTTTTTCTGATCTGGGTGTATTAATTAATGAACTAGATTGAGATTGAGATTGAGATTCACTTCGAATTGGAGTTCTTTCTGACTTATAATTTTTTGTATTTTGAGTTTTTCGGGTTGATCCGTTACTATTAAAATCTGAATGCTTATTATAATATTCCGAGTTAGTTGATTCACTAATATAAGTAGCAGAAGAATAATTTCTGCTCTTGCTAAATCGAGACAATATTTCTGGTGTGGTATTCTGACCACCACGACAGATCGGAAGAGTACATCTATCGATCACAATATCAGATGTAAAAATCGGAGATATTGAGTCTATTTTTGTGGTTTCTATAGAGCTTTCATCAGTCTCAATACTAGTTATGGTTCCAGGAGTTGTATTGTCAACAAAAATAGGCGTGGAAGAAATTAATTCACTTATCAGTTGAGTTGTAAAAGAACCAGTGTTATCAAGTGTATTGGGGATATTACTAGGATCAGTGGCTGAAACAGTTTTTGTTATGACTTCATCGATATCAAGAGGATCGATAGCTAAAGATCTAGATAGGATAGTATCAAAAGAGCTAGGTAAAACTCTCGAATCATCAGTCAATTCAGGTTCTTTATCATTTATGCTGATAGAAGCGGATATAAATGAGTCACTTTTTATTTGAGTAATAAAAAATTCAGTGCTATCAGCTGGATCAGGTAATCTTTCTGTGTTTTGATCTATTAGAAATGTACTAGTAGATAAATTTATATCTGTTGTAATACCACTGAAAGAGTTGAAGTCAATACTAATATTATCTGAATTAGCCGTGAATGTATTGATTACAAAATTAGGTTTGAAAGGAATACTTTCGCTAACTACCTGAGTAATTAACCAATCGGTACCATCAAATGATCCCGTGACTTTTTCAGAATTCAAATCTAGAATATTAGGGTTTGAACCAGATTCCAAAGAATCTGTAGTGCTTGCTTGATCAGAAATAAAAGAAGAGTCAAAAAGAGGATCAGACCCAATAAATATAGGTAATATCGTTACTGTATTTGTGAAACCATTAGTTGAATCTAAAGGATCTTCAAAATTTACAGCTTCTGTTTTAGAATTAGTATTAGGAGGAATAATAATCAATGGACCCCCTCCAATAAATGTAGAAAATGCTTCAAATGTGTTTGTGCTTTGATTATTAATTCCGGAGTTAATGAGATCCGTAGAATCACCATTTCCATTTTTGAAATCATGAATACTCTGTCCGGACCATCCACCAGTTCCACCATTGTTTCCCAAGTTACCTTGGTCAAATGAATTTCCGTTTCCACTTCCATTTACTAAATCGCTTGAAATAGTCCACTCATCATTTGCACTGCCGTCATTCTGGATACCTTGACCAATAGATCCATCACCGACCATTTCACTGCTGATAGAATCTTGCTCAGAGAATACTTCGTTTTCATTTCCAGTATCTCCAAAAAAGTTTCCAAGCATTAGTGAGTCTGTTATAAAGGATTCGATCGGAAGAGATATGTCTTGATCTTCTAAATTAATTGCGCTAAAAGTCATGTCAGTAGAATCCAAAGCTGTAAAATCAGTAAAATCTGTCCCAATACTAAATAAATCAGTTTGAAAATCAGTAAACTCTATCCCTGAGTCAGAATGATCGCTTTGAAGCCCATTAAAAATAGGAAATGTATCTATTTCACCATTTTGTAAATCATCAAAGTTTGGAAAGTCATCTATAAATGTAAACATGTCAGTTTGTGGATCAAAGAAATCGAGCAATGGAACGGTTTGATCATTCTGCGGTTCAATTAAGCTAGAATCAATATTGGGCTGGTCAGTTGGGAAAATAGAAAAATCGATCAATGGCTCAGATAGTGCAAACTGTCTAATTGAAATATTATTTGATCCACTTTCTGCTATTCTCCCTTTATTAGTTCCTCCTTTTTGTACATTCGTTTCAATAAATGCTCTGACTTTAGGGAATGAATGTGACTTTTTTTGAACGGTCTGAACAGAGTTAGTTGATCTACTATTTCTTGCGCTGTTTGTAGATATTATCATTTTTTGGCCATTTTGAATATTAAATACGTGTTCTCTGTGATTTAAAATGGTAGAGCTTGGATGATTTCCTACTTTTTCAATATTAGCAGATACCAGACTATTCTGATTGTAGTATTTAGACTTAATTAATTCTCCAAAGCTAGCAACACTCACTTTTCCTGTACTTGCATTAGTCGGCATCTCTTGACTAGAATTTCCTAGGGTTTCAGATTTTCTCATGGTGGAATGGCTGGAGATATCTGGTTTAGTATGAACCGAGTTTTTAGTCACTGAAGACCTATTCTGATTAGAGTTTTTAGAATGAAATTCATTACTTCCGTCAACTATAATTGTGGTAGCTGTATTTCCGTTAATAGAATTTAGAGTTTTTTCAGTCTTCTTATCACTAGAATTTGAAGATCCTAACGGTTTTTGTGAGCTCCCTGATGCTGATAAAACTGAAATTATAAGTGTATTTTTAGTTTTTTTGTTTTTCTCTGATACAGGTTCATTTTTAATTGTCGTTTTACTCTCTGTCTGGTTTGTAACTAGCTTATTTTCCTTTGAATTAGTTGTCAGAGAGGGTTTACTACTAACACTAGCAACTTGTGCTAGAGTAAGTACAGGTAAGTTGGGGTTTAAATCTATACCATTTGAATTTCCATTATGTATGTCTAAGCTCCCGGAACTTGTAGGTTTAGTATAAAAACTGGAAGTTTTTGTAACTCTAACATCATCTAAACCATCATTACCACCACTTTCAATATTTTGAAGCTGTCTAATGGTAATAGTTGCTTTTGTACCAGAATCGTTTTTAAGCGATTGTGGAACAGCATAACAATTTGAAAGCAGCGCATAAACGAGAGTTGCAGTAGAAAGAGACACTTTCATTTCTATATATTTTTTCAGCTAAAATTTTAATCTATTGGGCCAATTTTTTTGGATTATTTTTTATTCTCTTTTCTTTCGATACGGGTTGTTCTAAATAATCTAAATATATAAACAACGCTTTTTATCCTTGAGTAGTTTCACTTTTGAAATTTATCACAAAAGTAAGCTTGCACACTTAAAAAATAAAATCAAAAATATCTAGCTTTTCTTATTATATGAAAGTAGCTCTTTGTAGTTAATAAAATAAAATTAGCATTACAATTCATACAGAGTGAAAGTTTATGAACCCTTTTATACTTCTTTGATTACATGATATTCTAAACAGATTAAATCAATTATTTCTGATATTTCAAAGTTAATATCTAAAATATTTAAAAGTCGGTGGCTTATTTATTATTTAGTTTTTATCTAACTAAAAAAATTTTTTTTAGTTGTGGTAAATTATATTTTTTCTCACGCCGTGAAAAAACAATGACACAGATATTATAAAAGTTGATTAACACCAAGATAATATGTCTAAGCCCATATTTTTTTAATTTTTTACTTCAAGAGTGCCACAACAAAAAATATCTAAATAATGGCATATCAACCACGATGCACTTCTAAGTTACAATGAATAGCATTAGATTAAATAATTTATATTATTTTTTATAGATAATTCTTGAATGATTTTTTTTAAATAAATTTTTTTCCTATATTGTGTACTTGATGGATTATTACTCTTAGACCACCTAATTAATTTTATTGAATAGCATAGCATAATTTAATGTGGCAATAAAAATTATGAGGGCTTAGCGCAATTCTTTCCAGGATAGACTTTACATTAGTTATTTTAATCTAATTTAAGATTTTCAAATTTTATTAAAAATAATCTAGTTCAAAATTTTTAATTTGTGGCAAATAAATGTTACTCTTGTTAATTCCAATTCATAAAACATAATAATTAGATACTTTTTCTATATTAGTATTAAATTTACCTAAGTATCCACCTAATTTTCTACTTGTAATTTTTCATTTCAAGTATTTTTTTATTCATTAATAAAAAATACTAATAAAAAAAAAGATATTTATCAAAATTTTGAATTTTATATTCCAAGATTTATGGAATTAATTTTTATAGTGATCAATTAAAAGATTTTTTATTATTCCAACAAATTATTAGGAATAGAAATTTAGTCAAGGAAACATTGTATTATAAATATTTTCCGCTGATAAGTGATTTATGATAATTTAATAAAATTAATTAGTATGCTCAAAACTATTATTAAATTTTTTTTAAACACGGTTTTAAAATATTAATATCAGCTAAGCTGAGTAAATAACGGAATAAAATAATTTATAATAGGCATATGACGTTCTACCTCCTGTGTACTGCTAGCTCATAGTTTCAATTAAACCTTTAAATTTTCTGGAAAATTATACTAATATCGATTTTTGTTCAACTTGTTAATTATTTGTAGATAATTAAATTTAGCAACCCACAATTGTTTGCTTTTTCGATTTTATCAGAAAAATAAAATATTTTAAAAAAACACTATAAATTAAAATGAGTTTAAAAAGCATTATTAGACTTAGAAGCTTGATATTATTATATAAAATCGTATTTATTAATCTAAGAATATGGATCGAAAATATAAAGTTATATCTTTAATCTTTAGAACTTTTTTGATAAAGAAAATAAACAGATAATTAAGATTTTCACTTGATTATTATTCGCCTACACTCAAAATATTCATAAATTTTAATTATTTTTTATTGAAGTTTACACTTTATATGAATATTTATAATAAGACTTTAACTATTTAGAATTTTTAATATCAGCTCTTAAGAGTTTAGACATATAAATTCTATTTTATATAATCTGCTTATTATTAATGAATAAATCTCAGAATTTACTTCAAGATAAATATAAATAGTTATCACAAAAATCAAATCAAAAAATCAATATTATTATCGAATGATAAATATGCCACAATCGCTCCTTATATTTTCTATTTTAACTTTATATATAATAATAGCCTTTAAAAGAATTCCTTAGAAAATCTTTATTCAAGGTTTCATTTTTTAGTTTTTAGCTTCGTTCTGTTGTGAAAAAATATTACTATTACTATTTTAAAAATTTTTATATATTACATAGATTATTAAACAGTGATAATTGTTTAGATGAAATACTTATAAATTTTTTATAACAGCCTAATTTTAACCTTAGAACCAAAAATAAAAACTCGTGCAACATAAATTTCATTGAAAAATTTTATCGATTTATAAACCTGAAATTATAATTAACGTAAATGATTAATACTTTAACTTTTGTAATTTAATAAAAAGTGATATTTATTATCAATTTATACTATTATTAAGCGTTTTTTTTTTATGTTATTATAATAATGTTTATCTAATTATTTAATAATACCTTTAGGTTTTCTTTGTATTTATTAGATAGTATCCAAAAATTATATTTTATATTTTTATTTCTTACTTATTTTTATATTCTGAAAAATCATTAGAATATAGCATTATACTGTTTATACTTGAAAACAATTGCTCTAAAAGATAAGAGTATTGTATTGCGATCGAATTAATATGTAAATAATTTTCAAAAAAAATATTATATTTCATAGATTTGTAAAACTAAAAGCATGTGATAATTTAAAAACAAAACTGTTAATATTACCTTGAAAAATAATTAGCTTACTGATTATTCCTCTTAAAATTTGTGAAAACAAGTAATAGATGGGAGATTATTTCGAGGAGCGGAACTTTTTATAATAAGTTTTTCTAAGTAATATTACTTTAATTTTAGATTTTATTGGATATTATTATCGTATGTTTTATCTATTACAACTGATGGACCCTGTTTATCCATAGGGCCTTATTTTAACTTAATTAAATTAAAGTATTAGCCAATAATTAATTATTTGACGCTTTTTTATTATAATAAAAATTGAATAATATGATAATTAAAATAACTAAATAAATTTTAAAGTTAAGGAATGAGTTAAAACCATATGAAGGTAAAAAAACCTATTCTATTTACCTGGTACAATTTTTATATGTCTTTTTTTCTTAAATATATTTTTTCTTATTATTTATGTGAGAATTTTTCAGGGCTATTTAAAGTTTACCCCTAATACATTAAAAAACATGGATCGACGATACGACGACACAACCAATATTTTTACCTAATTTGCATAAGAAATTAGAATTTCTAAGAAAAAGAGTTCCACTTCCCTTAAGAATATCCCAAATATTTCTGAATTTTTCAAGAAATTAGAATTTTTTAAACTTTTAAAGTTAAAAAAAACTATCGTAAAAAAAAGTGAAATTTTTTATAATCTTTTCAAAAGTAGATTATATACTATATTATATTATTCATAACCCACTAAAATATAAATTTATTATTTTATTTTCAAATTTTTTTCAATTATTAATTCGAATAAGATAGTAAGAGTTTTTTTGTTTTTTTTACCTCAGGAAGATTTATTTCAACATATATATATAAAAATGTTTAAAACTAATTTTAAAATTCATAAAAATGTTAAAAAAAAAAGTATAAAAATTCATCAAAAAGTTTTCAACCAACCCACCTCCGCCGCTCTAGCAGATCCATACCCACTGGGCATTGGTTCAAGGGGGCTGTTGAATCACTTATACTTTCTAGTATACGTGATCTGGCAACACGAATGCCGTCCAAAAATTTTGGTGTTTCCAGCTATTAAATTTGATCGGCGGCACCGGCGCGGAGCTGGCTTAAAGATTTTTTAGACCCTCCCCCCCCCCAAAGGAGTTTTCCAACTAGCCCCAACCGGGCTTCATTAGAATTTGAAAACAAAAAAACTGTATTAATGCCGATCGAAGCTGGTATTATTGGGCCGATCGTTTTATTCCGTACTCTGTGCCACATAGCGCAGTCTAATAGTATGTGATCTGCTGTCTCAGGCGTTCTGAGTTTGCAGCAGGGACAAAATATTTTATATTTTTCGTTGATTATTATGGTGTTGGATAGGCGCTGGTCAGTCCAATAGCTTCCTATTCGCAATTTCCCGATGTCCTGGAGGCCCAGCCTCAGTGTGGGGTACATTACTTGCAGGCCAATCCAACTGCCTTTGGATTTTATTTTTCGGCTAACAGCCCAGAATTGTATTTTGGATTTGTTATTTTATATTTTTCTATTGGTCAGTGAAATCACAGTCTTGCCAGCAGCGTCTGTCTGGCAGTATCTTTTTATCCATCTTGAGCCGCCAGTTACCCACGTTGATTTTTGAGCCTTGATTGGCTTGTTGATGAGATCGACAATCAACGTTTTGGATGCCGGCCACTTGATGATAGCACGCTCACTGGCGGTGCTGGTGCGTAGGAACACTGAGGTGATACCCAGTTCCTCGCGGATCCGTTCCATGGCCGCGCTTTTTCTGACCTTGGCAACCAGTTGCATAGCCTGGTCAATCACAGTCTGTATTGGGTGACATCGGGATTCGCTCATCCCGAATGTCTCGCCTCCGTAGCATCCAATTGGAAGCAGAGTGAATTTATAAACTTTACTTTAAGTGCAGTGAGCAAATTCGATCGGTTTAGAATGCAATACGCAGAGTATAGGGCTTTCTATGCCTTTATTTTGTTATTTCTAATAGTATCTGATACACCCCACTTGCTATTCATGATATAGCCCAAGTAGGTGTAGTTATCAGTGGTTCTGATGGTTTGCCGCTGGAGTGTCATTTCAACTGCATCATCACAATTGATGGCCATGATCGCGCACTTGGAGGCACTCACAGCCATCTCCCAAGCGTCTGACCATGCGCTGATGGCATCCAATGAAGTTTGCAAATTTTCGGCTGAGTCGGCCAAAACCACCGCATCGTCAGCAAACGGCAGTCCTGGAATTCGATTGGGTAGGCCAGATACATCCACGCCTAATACGTCGGAGAATATATCATTAATATAGAGGTCGAAGAGAATTGGTGAAGCTGAGCACCCTTGCTGCACTCTACGGTGGTATTCTGAGAGCTCAGAAATTCCATCATCAATCCTAACAGCTATTTTGGGATCATAGTACATCCCATTGATCACATTTAGTATTTTTCCACCGATGCCGATGGACCGCAGCTTGTGTATCAGTGCAATGTGGGGCACTCTATCATAGGCCTTACTGTATTCTACAAAGCAGTTGAATCTTGTATATAAATGGATATTATTTTCGACCTAAAAGACAAGTTCATATAAAAGAGATATGATCACTGGTTATAATTTCAATATCCATTTGAGAAATTTATATATTAAGCTCAACTTTTTTTTCTTTGAAATTTTATTCCTGATAAGAATTAGATAAGGTTATAAGTTGTATCACATAATTTACTGAAAATAATTTTCTGAAATTATTGGAAATAAAAAAGCTGACAACTAGGAGAGCTTTAAGAGAAAAAGTTCTGGCCCTCGGGATAGTCACGCACATATTATTAAATATTTAGAAATAAAGCATATAACTAATCAAAAAAACAAATTTAATGAATATTTAGGGAAATAAATTCAATAATTTTTCATATTTGTACATTTTAAAGTCGTTTTTAACCTGTACTATTTTAAAAAATATTTAACGAATAAATTTTATTTTAATTGCTAATTTTTTTATAATTGTTAGAAATGTAAACTATTAGATTGATAATATATATTTTTATATTCCAATTTTTCAGACTTATTGCAGATTATTTCTCAAAAGCTATCGAAAACCATGACTTTCTGAAGTCATAGTTATTATTCCAATTATCGCGGAAAAGCTCAGAAGTATCCCAACTTGCGCAAAATTCAGGATAATTTTTAAACAAATACTCAAACCTACCTCCAAAAAAGTTATTAGGCCTAAATTTCAAACTTGATTTGAAAGAATCACTGCTTTCGTTTTCAAGGTAAGTAAAACTATCACTATCAAAAGAATTTCCTTTGTGTACATAATTAGGGTTTATTTCTATGTTATATATCTTATTTGGTTTTTTAATTGATAACTTGACACCTTCGTCATCAAAATCATTTCCATTTCCAGGAGTTCGGATTATTTCTAATTCATTGGGTTTATCCTTTGATTTATTTCTATTTCTCGAATCAAAGAATGCACCTCTGGTTCTATTAGAATGTCTAGAATTAGTATTAGTTCGAGTTGGTCTATTCTCTCTCGTTTTATGAGTCGTTCTGAAAGTTTCGCTAGTTCCAAATTTATGATATTCATTAGGACTACCACTGATTATTTTGGTGTTTGTAGCTATTGGATAAACAGCATTACTACTGCTAATTAATGGGAGGACTACGGGAGGTTCTGGATTTTCATTTTGCCACCTGTCATTTCCATGATCTCCGATCCAATTTCCTTGGTCAACCCATTCACCGATTCCAATGCTATTATCCTCAAGATCTTTACCAGACCAATTATCAATATCACTTTCATTATCTCGATTTCCTCTAACAGACCATTCATTATTTTCGTCTCTATTACCCCAGTTACCTCGATCTGACCACCCAACTATACCATTACCACCACTCATGTCACCAGTATTTTTCCAATCGACATTTGTATTGTCATTATCTTCGTTCCAGTTATCTTGGTCTATAATGTTTACATTTTCATTGCTGTTACCCCAACTTCCTTGGCCAGTCCATCTACCGCCACCGTTACCACCATTCAAATTGTCCTTAGCAGACCACCCGATGCGACCTTTTCCACGTCCAAAGTTGCTTTCTGTATTAAGTCTATCTTTTCTATTACCGCTATTCCGGTTGTTATTACCAGGTCGCAGACTGTTCCCATTTCTATCAACCCAGTTACTATGCCCTGAAAATCCGCTGTTCCCATTTTCTGTATCCCAGATACCTTGACCTGACCATAGGTCATTTTCATCGTCGTTTTTCCAACCGCTTTGACCATGCCATCCATCGATTTCGTCATTGATTTCCCAGCTACCTAGGCCGTGCAACCTTTCGATTCTGTCGTCGATTTCCCAACCACTATGACCTACTGAGCTAAAATTGTCATCGACGTCATCCCAGTTACCTGAAACGATAGACCGATTTCCATTATCACTATGGTCATCTTTTGTATTAGAGCTGCTGTTTATTTTACTACTACTCCTGCCACCATGATCAGACAATCCACCATTCTCTAAATATTTAGAGAGTGGTGTTACAGACACTGAAGAGCCTGTTGGTGAAGAACCTGTCGGTGAAGGGCCAGTTGGTGAAGGGCTTGTTGGTGAAGGACCAGTTGGTGAAGAAACAGTTGATGAGCTTGTTTTATAAAATGTTCTAGTTGTTGGAGAAGCCTGGTTATTGTTATTATTAGCTCTAAATGTAATTTCGGATGAGTCTAATAAGGTAAAATCAATAAAATCTGTTCCAAAGGTAAATATATCTGTTCCAAAGTCAGTAAAAACTGGCCATATATCAACCTGTTCACCTTCTATTTCTTCGATAATAGGCCATGAATCAGACTGTTCTTTTTGGTTTTCACTAAAATTTGACTCTAAATTATCCCAAGAGCTTGATACAACTGCTTGTTTAACTTGCGCGTTTTTAGCAGCTATGTTATCTTGCAATGACTTTGATTTAATTGGAGTATCTTCTGTAGATCTCTTAGAGATCGAATTAAAGCCATTATTACTCTGAGCAGGCTTTACTTGAGCTGTGTGACCATTACTTCCTGGTTTTCCAGTATTGGAATTGTTTGATTTTTCTGGGGTTTTTAGTCCGGCAACGCTAGCGTTTCCTGATGCTTTTTGGTTGTATCCAATCGAATTACTTGTGCCATCTAAGCTAGCAACGCTTGCATTTTCGGTTTTAATATGTGGCTGTTCACTTGAATTTACAGTTTTAGTGTGACTGGAGTTTACTGAGCTTACTGTTTTGCCGATACCTTCGACATTTGCAAGGTTGTGACTTGCATTTGTTGGTTTTGGTTGATTTTTATGGCTTGTTAATGATTTGCTTTCAACTACCATATTTATACTAGCTGGCTTTCCATTAATGTCGCTTCTGGTTCTCACGGTATTTCTATTTTTAGTTTTGGTGGTTCGTGTTTGCATTGATTGGTTGTTAAGAACTGATAATACAGAAACCTTGTTTTCAGTGGCTTTTGATATTGGCTTAGCAACAGTGACTACTGAGATTTCAGTTTTGGTTGCAGTTTCAGTTGCTACAACAACAGTTTTGGTTTTTCGTTTTTTTAGTGAAGATAGGTCTACAACGTCGTTTGAAACAGACAAAACTGAGGCCTTGCCATCAGCAGTTTTTTTTTTATCCTTATTTGCATCAACTATTTCAAGTATAGTTTCTGTTTTTGTTACTGTGTGGTCAGCAACTAATTTGGTTCTCCTGGAAATTCTTGATGTTGAAGGTCCAACATTCAATTCAACGACCTGAGCGATAGTTACTGATGGCTTTTTGTTACTATTTCCTACTGCAGCGATACTACCAACCATGGCATTCGTATTTACAATATTAGATGAGTATGTATACATACTGGCAGTTGCCTCTTTTTTATGAGCATTTTTGTTACTCTCTTGTGGAGCTGCGTGACAGTATGACAATAATGAGTATACGACAGAGGCAGTTGATAAAGACACTTTCATTTTTATTAAATTATTTCAAACTAAGAATCTAATCAATTTATCTAGGTTTTTAATCTCTTTTCCTGGGAATTATGCTTATAAAGAATTTTTTAGTAATCTCCTTTTTTTGATTAGATTGGTTTTTACTCCGAGGTAGGTCTTGAGTAAATTACAACTGATGAAAAAATATAATAAAATTAAGAGAAATAGAATAAGATTTAGCTTATATTATTTCTAAATGAAAGCAGCACTTTTTGTTAAAATAACTGTAGTGATTAAAATATTTTTGAATTCGGAATATTGGTACCTTTTATACGTATTTAATGATGACTTCGATTTTAGGCAGCTTAAAATAGATCAATATTATTCAGTTATAATTAATCATATGCCTTCACTTTTAAATATAGTATCTAAGCATTGTGTTTAGTATCAGTGGCTTTTATTATCCTTTTTTTATGGAATCAAGGTATAATTTTTCCATTACCTTTTTTTCTCATACCATTAAAAAAACTTTTGAAATAATATATTTCAAAGGATAGACACGGAATCGTTATATTAATTTTTTTTCTTTGAATTTTAAGATTTCCTAGTTTTAATTTAATTAAATAATGGCAAATTGAAGGCTTCTATATCTTATAAATATTAATCAAATCAGTTCATCAGATTGATTAAGGTATTGTTTTTGTCTTTTTTGAAGGCTAAATGAAAGATTAAATCTGATTAATTTTTGGATAATGAAAGTTCAATATTCTTTTTTTTTAGATTTTTTTTTCCACAATCTATGCATTGCCACTAATTTTAAATTGAAATTATGAAATATACTTGAAAAAAAAAGGCTAGTAAAAAAAAATTTTTTTTTATGCTTTTATACTTTTAGTGGCTATAAAATTTTTTCACATCTAATCTCTATAGTTATTTTATATCAAATGGGTATATACACTTACTTATATTTATAAACATTCATTCATAGGCAATAACAATTATAATTGATTTGGGCTGATTGAGGTTTATCGCCATGATTCCTCTTTTTCAACTTTTTTTTTCAAAATCACTTATTCAATATATAAAATATTAATCCATTCTTTAACTATGCTTATCATTGACTATAATATATTGTTTTATTAAAAATATATTGTATTTTAGTTTATTCTAAAAAGACTCGATAATCAGTTATTTTTTCAGAGTAAATATATTGAATGTATATTTATGATTTATTTGATAGTATATTATTTGTACAATTTTTTTATCGTTACGCTATCATCAGATATTGTACGCCTTTGCTAAATTTTTTATATTGAAAAATCATGGCATAAAAAATTTTGAATAATTCAAGGCTTAATGATTTTAATTGTTAGAAAATATTAATTTTTAAAAAAAAAAAATCTTATTTACTCTTTGGATTTTTCAATTTGTCAAGTTTACTAATATTTAAAACACTTTTGTGTATTATAAATGTCAATGGGATAAAAGCATAATAAAATAACTTATGCTCAGGCGACTTTAAAACTGGGGTATATTTTCACATAGTTTTAAACAATTTACCTAAAATTATCACTCGATTAAGACTACTAAAAAATACAATTCTATCAAAACTGTTGTTATATTTTTGAAAAAGTTAAGTAGATGCAAAAGTTTAGATAAGTTATATTATAAGTGTGCTTGGATTTAAAAAATTTTTTACTTTTTTTTAGTGCATAATTTTATTTGGTATGATAAAAATACTAGAAACTATGTGGTAAAGCAATCGTAAAAATCAGCCAAGTAAGAGCAATTCAATAAAAAAAAATTCACATAAATTCCTTTACGTGTCTACCACCATGTATCTAATTGAAAAGGTGATCAATCTTACAACCAAAAGATCTATCCGGACATTGCTTCAAGTAGGCTATATGACTTGAAGTTGCAAGCTGTCACTGGAATTATGCCCATTTCAGCAAAATCGAATTTTTTGATACTATTGAGCTCGTTAGCCAGAGCCTACATCATACAGGATTAATAATAAAATAAATAGGCAACTATCAAAAACATGTGAATGATCGACGCGACTCTCTAAAATAAGCTGTTAAATGGCTCAGGATTGTATTGCATGTCTAAATGATAGGTCTTGTGATTGCGCTTTTTTTTTTCTTACACGGATTTTATTTGAAAAAAAAAAAAAAAAACTTATCTTTTTCCTTGGTTTATTATTTGTATTTAAAAAAAAAGGTTTTTAGGATCCTCATATCCTCATATCGTTATTGAGTTTTTGTTTTTTTATACTTGGTACGAAAAGCGTTATATTTTTCTAAAGTTGATGATTTAATTTTTTTATAGATAATATATTTTAATCCCTAGTTCCTATATACTATTGATTTTAGTTAATAAAATCAGCTCGACATAATTTTAAAAACACATAAAATCTAGGAAATAAAATAATATTTAAACAGAGTTACGTTAGTATTAAAAATATGATTATATTATAGATTTTTTTTCTTGAATTTTTTCATAAAATTTCGATTTAGTCTATGATTTTTTATTTGTTATCGAATTTTTTTTACCTTATGAGGTTTATTTTACGAGACTTTGAGTCAAAAACACTTAGAGAATAATATATTATATTAAAATCGCCTTGAGCTCGAAATTCATGATATCAAAATCAATTAATTTAGATAAAAGTCTAAATCTATCCTTCATTAGCAGCACTATACACTCCAAAAATTATACCCCCCCCCCCGCTTGCAGCGAATCAATACAAATACAATGTCAATATATTATATATATAAATAAAATACTTTAAAGTCACAGATTAGAAAAAAAACTGCACAGCTTATACGTTGAATTATTTTGATAGTTTTTAGTATACTTTTAAATTATGTTTAATAAACTCTCTGAGACAAAAAAAAAATGCACAGATTATACCTTTTGATAATAAGTAGTCCTCTCTGTGTAAAAGTTGAATTTTAAAAAAAAAACTGTATATTAAGTAATTATAATTTAAAAGAATGTTAATAAAGCTAGAATAAGCGAATAAACATGAAAATGAAATATTACTTATAATATAATTAATATTAGCAAGTTACTAGAAAAGATTAAGATAATTAGAATAATTACATAATTTATTTTATACTTTTCATAGAAAATTTATTAACATCTTTTAAAAATATATTAAAAACTAGTAAAAAATATTAAAAAGTTAAAAAAATAATACGAAAATAATTTTTCAACCAACCCCCCTCCGCCGCTCTAGCAGCT
>LSSN01000193.1:10126-28746 GCA_001970855.1 Smittium culicis
AGGAGTTTGCCAACTAGCCCCAACCGGGCTTCGTTGAAATTCGAAAGTAAACTTTTTTCGTCCGAGCGGATTGGCGTCGGTATGAACCCGCCGATCGTCGATGATCGGTGGTTTCGCCACCGGCTGCAGCCCAGACGTATGTGGTCGACCTTTTCAGGCACACACAAGCTGCAGCAGGAGCAAAAAATTTTAAATTTTTGGTCGACTATTTTCATGATCTACAGACGCTAGAAATAATGTATATGCAAAAAATAAAACTAAGTGTATTTATAATTTAAATATCTTTAGTAAAAATAACATGAAAAAATAGTATTATTTTCGAATTTTTAGCTAAAAGTCGTATCAATTAAGTTATGAATCCATGAACTCTAAAAATTTAAAATTTTATGAATTTATTTTTGTTTAATTTTGCAATAATAATTTTGACTTTATTTCTTTCATATCGTTAAAATAAAACTTTAGCGCTTTTTAGGTGAAACCTCAATATAATTTCGCTTTTTATAAATTAGCATGTTGTATTGTTATTGGAAAAGTTCAATTTATAGATAATAATTAAGTTCAAGTTTTAATTTCGCCTAAAAAAGCAAAATGTTGATATAATTTCAAATATTTGAAATTGAGATAAAATAACACTTTAAAAATATTTATGGGCAATTCTTTTTTATATTTGTATTATAAAATTGGAATTATGTTTATTTACAATCACCAAAAGACTAAAAATTCGATATAATCACAATATACTTATTCATATATTTATTAAATACGCTTTAAAAAGCTACGGCTAAATATAGTTATTACAATATGACTAAAGATATGGCGAAACATATCCTTCGTTATTAAGTGTATCAACCAGTAATACTTGTGCTGCATATAATTTGTTGTAAAGCTCATAATCGTATTTATGCATGTCCAAAAACATTTTAGATAGCTTTGCAGGATATGGAATAGCTGGAGCATCAATAATCTGCCCAGAGTTAGCTCCTACCAAGGCATTTTTAGAGGATTGGTTATAATCATCCGATGCACCTACAGCTGGTTGAGAATCAGGACTTGCTAAAGCTGTTGCGTTTACAGGTACATTATTTTTAAGATCGATTTTGTTTGATGTAAGAACCAAAGACCCAGAAAGAGTTGTCGCAATTAAAGGTTTTGGCGTTCTTCCGTTATTGTAAATTCTCCATCTGCTATTTCTACCACGATTTCTTCCATTTCTGCCTCCACGGTTTAATCTGGCGTTTGGATATCTTCGCCTTTTTCTAGCGTAGTTTAATGAGTTTATTGATACATAATTAGGTAAGGCCACATCATAAATACTTGTTTCTGGTTCAAGTAATTTTGGATAGAATCTTCTTATAGCAGATTGTGACAATGAGGTTGCTAAAGACATATCCGGAATACTCAGCATAATATCAATAACAGTACTATTCACTAATACGCTACCTTGGAGATTTACATTGCTCTGGTTTGATTCCTGACGTTTTCTGTTAGAGCTTCTGGCCCCGCTATTTGCATAAGAATAACAGTTTCTACCATAGCCAACTCTCATCACCGATTGAACAGTTTCTCCAAAAACTGGTAAATTGTCGCTCAATCTCGCACCAGAGCCGTTTCGATTTGTCCCTCCATAAGCGTTGGTATTTCTTCCTTGGTTAAGATTTTGCCATTGTGTCCAGATTCTGTCAATATTAGAGTGGTGAAGCATAAATGCAAAGTCGTTAGGACTAAAACCTGTTGACATATCTCCTCCAATACCATTATGAACATCTGCGTGGATTCCAAGTTCAATGGCACTGGCAAAAGCTTGGAAATTTTGGCTTGTTTGAATTACGCTGGTGACAGATTCTGGGGAGTGCCATGGGTTAATTCTTCCATTATTTCCATTAAAGTTTCGACTAAGGCACCTGTTGTTTGGATATCTCATTATCCAACCATTTTCAAATCCGTTTGTTATACACCTTGTAGACCCCCTAAGAACTCCGTTTCCTCCGATAAAGTTTCCAGTTAAAACTGGTGAGCCAGCGGGGTTTGCAAAATCTATTGTAGCATCCCAAAAGGGCACCGCAAAATTCGGGTCAATAGTTTTTCCAACCAACTCAAATTCTACTACAAAACGGCGATGGAAAGGTAGGAAATTAGCAACATTATGGATATTAGCGAACTGTTGATTATGTATAAATGAAAACCAATGAAACCAGCCGTTATTATACATAGTAGTAACCGTCCTAGTTACTCTTTGCCAATCTGACCTGGATAAAGACCTTACTTCTCGCCTCAAAACTGTTGATGAGCAGCGTGTTTGACTCTGACCTTGAACTCTAAAAAGTCCGATTATCACTGATAGTGATAAGCAAGCTAAAAGCTTATTAAACATCATTATTTCTGTTTCTTAGATGTTTAAAATTGAGAATTTATTGTTTTTGTTATATTTCTAAGGAATTTGTTTCTCTATTTTCGTAATATTTATACAAGTATTGTTAATAGACTAATATTGTAGGTATTTTATTTTTTCTATTAGTTTGAGATAATTTTTTTAAATAGTTTATATCTCGTGTTAATCTAAGATGAATTACTTACGCGTATATTGACAGGTAAAAATGTTATATTTTGAATAAATATAGTCGTAAGAGGGAGTAAAATAGGATGGATTTGAGGGATTATTATTATCATTAGATATTTTATCTTTATTGCTGGTATTTATACGTTGCTTAGAAGTTTACTTTATTTAGGCTAAAAATTCGAAAAAAATAAAAAAATAATTTAGCATTGGATGTGCTTGAATCAACAGTACAATCACGAAAATAGTTAATGTCTCCACTTGCTCACATAATCTTTGATTTTCCGTCAACTTGATTTACAATTTAATTATGTTAAAAAAGCATTGCTTTTCTTTGGCTGAGAATTTAGGCCAGCGTTATTATCAGCTTGAATTTCGAGAATGAATTTATGGCCAAATTTTAATTGTTTGAGTAGGTATAATCAGTATTATCCAAATATTAATTTGATACAATAAAGTTTCATTCAGAATTTCTTATTGAATTCCCAACAAAATTTATAACGTTATTACAACTTAAATTTCTTACACTTGGGTTTAAAAATTCTTATTGTCACTTAAACCACAATGGCAAAGAGAATAAATCAAATTCCTTAAAAAATATTTCTTACCTTAGTCAGAGTATAGCTATGCAATGCTAAAAATAGCTTTATTTGGATAATGGACCATATACTAGACAAAAGATTAATATTTTCTGAGCTAAGTGTGTATCTATTATATACTTTTTTTGTTGTACAATACTGAAATAGGTGATCATACATAGTATAGAAATTTAATTTTAAAAATTTATCAACTATAATTCGATAAGGAAAATTAATTTTTTTATAAAATACTATACAACTTTCGATTAGACTAAGTTTCTAAAAGTCC
This sequence comes from Smittium culicis, assembly GCA_001970855.1. Lineage (NCBI taxonomy): Eukaryota > Fungi > Kickxellomycota > Harpellomycetes > Harpellales > Legeriomycetaceae > Smittium > Smittium culicis. Next base: position 13,548 of record LSSN01000193.1, read on the forward strand.
ACATGTTAATAAAAGTCGATAGCGACATATATTTCAAGAAATTGTAATTTTGGCTGATAGTTCTCGATAGTCAAAATCTATTATAAAAACATCCAAAGGAGAATGTAAATTAATTGGTGAGATCTTTAATTCCTAATACTCGATTTGCAGGTCAGAATATAATCAAAATTAGTTAAACAATTAGTTTTATATCTCAAAACATTCTTACATTTTCATTCTTTCCAATGATTTCCAAGGTACAACAATCAAAATTCGATACTTTTTTTGTTTATAAAAATTGTATATTATGATTGTTTCGATTGTTTAAAGCTGGTTTTGAGCGTGTACATATTGACAGTATGGTAAAAAAAAAAAAATTAAGCTTCAGCAACTTGGTTGTGATTGGTGTGAAAGAGTAAAAGAGTTTATTACGGTTATAAAATGTTGTAAATAAAATAGTATGGCTTTCAAGTTGCTGACTAGCAATAGCATGCTAAGATTGTGGTATGGCTTATTTTGAAAACGAGATTTTTCGTTTATGAGATAAGTTGTATTTGAACCTGGCGTTGAGCTAAAAATTTAATTGTTATTTTTGAACACGGAAGGTATCGCTACAAATAATTAAATTTCGATAGCCCTAAACGAATAATATGTCAAGTTTTATAGAAATAAATAAATAAGTCAATTTTTTCATAAAATTCAGATACTTTCGTGATATAAGACTTTAATGATCTAGAAATAGTAAAACAGCATATTGAAAAGTTGTATTCATAGCGTTTAATAATAAAGCCTTAATAAGCCAAATATGATCTACTCGTAATCGAAAATCTAAGTATAGTACTCTGGGTAAAAAATGTATGATTACTATTTCCAAGTACGAGTTTTTTTTTTTTTTATAGTTTTAGGTTTATACTCAAAACAAGATTACAAAGGTCTTTTTTTTTGCCAAATAATCAATTAAATATATATACTATCTATGTGCTATTTATCTTCGGGCTTATAAAACCGATAACAAATATAAGTTACAAACATAATAGTATTTATAAGTTTAGATATCTAATATTAATTTTCTTTTTCAAACTTTGAGCCAAACTATTATATGTGAAAAATTTTAGTAGCAAATATAAATAATTATTGATAAATTTATTAATATAGTATTTAAAATTCAAAAATTAGTCTATAAAGCCAATGAAATAAAAATTTTAAACGTTGAATATCCTTATAAAATAAGGAAATAGGTTCCTTATTTTAAAGTTTTATTAAATCTGCTGTATTTTAGTATACTATAATTTTATATAAATAGAATATTTCAATGTTGTGCAAAATTGAACTTTTACACATTGCTTTATATGATTTTCTTTTTCTTCTGATGGTTTTTATTATCAGAAATTTATAAAGAAGTTTTTTGTTTAGATATATTCTAACAGAATTCTCAAATTTATATTTAAAAATGCCTATTTAATGCCTTTGAATGCTCCTTTTTAAATATAATTACAAATATGAATATCTTGTAAAATATCTTTTTTTAATAATTACTCATAAGCCCAGTTATCCAAATCTAGAAAAATATTCATTTTTATACAAATTTGTTTTAGGCAAAGTATAACAATTTCCGATTTCTAAAACTAATATATCCCATCTGATTTTAATTCAATATTATGAAACTCAAAAAAGAGTTTTAATAATAATTATGGTTGTTATGATTAAAGTATTTTTTTAATAATTTAGAATCATAATTACTAAGCAATTTATTTTCTTTTTGAGCTAAAGAGGTTGGTAAGATTTTTTATATCCAAAATTTCTTCAGTTTCAAATGTTTATTTCTCTCTAGTATCTAAAACTATGATTATTTATAGAAACAGCATTAATATTTATCGCCTTATTATACTAGTTTAAGCAATATCTTTGATTTAATTGCTACTATAGAAAAATTTCCCGTAAAGAATTTATTTGATGGGGCTTTAATTTGGAGCTGATTTACTAAATGTAAAAATTTGTGTACAGTAGCTTTTATATAACTAAAAACAACTATGTTTTTTATAACTGAAAGTTATTATAAAGATTAAGGGTGCGCTTATTGAATTTCATAATATCTTAAGTTAAAGTAGCAAAATAAAATTACCTGAAGTTAAGACTAAAGCAGAAAACTCCAGATTATATTATTTACAGCATAGATAGCAACACCGAGCGCTATAATTCTTGACAACTAAAAATGAAATGAACTTTAGTATAATATAATTATTAACTGAATTTGTAATAAATAAATAATGTTTTTATTAATACTTTTTCTTGTTATTTTTATTTCAACGACTTTTACTAAGTAAAAATTTACATAGAATTGTAACAATGAAAGGATTTTCTAATTTCATAAAAAAAAGAGAAAGAAAAAAAGAGCATTAGTTGGTCTTAAAAGGGTAAAAACGAGGAATAACTTACTTTGTGATCTTGCCAATAGGAATGGCTACTGAAAAAGCCAGGCAAATGATTTGCTACTTCATGCTAAGAGCTGTATTAACCCTTTCCCGCCCAAAAGTCTTTAAAATGATCAATTTTATGATTCGTTTATGATTTACAATTACATTAATTATTTGCTGCCATTTTGAAATGTACCAATAAATAAATAAGACTTGGGATTATATTATTATAGTTCCATACTGTTGATTATATTTAGTAGATCAAAAATAGTCTATCACCCGTGAAAGGGTTAAATTTTTATTTAGCATTTTTTGCTCAAAGAACTATAATATTATATTAATTGCTAATCTGTAGCATTCCTTGAGAATTACAGCTGGATATAAAAAGAAAGCTCTTGTATAAAAACTATACAAACTCTATAGAAATACAATACCAATTTTTATTCATTTCGTCTTTTAGATTAATAATTACAAGCTGCGAATTCCTTAAAGTAGCCCCTAACTAGAAGTCGAACTTTCTATTATCTATAGAAATTGAAAAAATCTCTATAGAGCTTTCAAAATATCTATACAAACCTCAAAAGCCCATTGATTAGCACTTCATCATTAATGAGCCTCTGAAGCGCCATTATTAGCGAATTCGAGTTATAATGCCCTTCAAATGTCAATAGAAGATTCAAAATGTCAATAGAAGTCTACAATATTTATAGAAAGAATATTTAACTCGCGCTTCTGGGTAGAAATCATAATTATATTCATAAATTTGGTGCTAAATTCTTTCCTTTGCGAAAACCGTTTCTTTATAAAATATATATTGTTTTTTCCCTGAAAATGTGCCCGCTCCTTGTTCCGTTAAACAATATTATAAAACAAAAGTTACTAGTAGAGGTGAAAAGATAATTGTAGATATGAGATAATTATTTCTATAAATACCTCTAAAAGATTCTAGAAAACTATCCTTATATAAACTAAAATTATACCAAAGGAACTCTTAACAGAATAGCTTGTATTTGGTAAAATAAAATGAACTGGAGCTTTATCATTTTATATGTGCTCAGCTTAGCCAACTTCACTTCGTGTATGTATATACGCAGACAACAATCATGTTCCAGCATAAGTATAAGAAAAGAGGTACGTGAACTCTCAGACTCTGAATGGCAAGAAGTTGTAAAAGCCGTGAATATAATGGACAAATATGGCTGGTTCCACTGGTTTGCTTTTACTCATGTACACTTTTTTAATGAAATACACCTTTTTCCTGAATTTTTACCTTGGCACAGACGATTTATCCAAGAATTTGAAAGCGTTGCTCAACACTACTGTCCAACCTTCGCCCTTCCATACTTTGATCCAACTCTCGACTTTGCTGACCCAGCAAAAAGCGCACTCTTCACGTCTAAATACATGGGCGGTGATGGAGGTCCGAAATCTCAGTGTGTTAATGACGGTCCTCAAGCAAACTGGCAAATGACATACCCAAACAATCATTGTCTTAAGCGAGAATTTACGTTCACTGATGATCCATCAAACAGCATCTTTTGGATATCACCAGAAGTCTTATTATCTGGTATGCAAACTAGTACTGACTACAGAACTTTTCAGACCACAATTGAGTTAGGAATCCACGCCATTATACACACAACCATTGGAGGTGATATGGTTGAAATGTACTCACCAAATGATTTCTTCTTTTTTTTACACCATGCAAATATTGACAGGCTATGGAGTGAGTGGCAAAATTTGGATTCATCCTATCTTTTACAGTATATAAACGATCCTGGAAAGCCTCCTGTTTCATTATCTGATACCCTTACAGGATTTCCAGATTTAGTAGGAGACCTCATGGTACTTGGACAAAATCAAAATTGCTTTGCATACTCAGCCCAACAATCCATTTCTTCTAAACGCTCGAGCTCTGATTCATCAATAACAAATACAAGTATAACAAAAGCTTTAAGCCCAAATTCTCTCAAGAAGTATTTCCCAAAGCTTGACCCAAATAATCCAAACAGCTTTCCTATAAAACTTCCAAAACCTCTTAAAGATAATTCAGAGTTTATATCCTCTCTAACTCCAAGTACTGCTAATTTACAACCAATTCAACCTATATCTGGCTTTTCCAACAGCACTGATTCCCCGGTAGCAAATTCTATCTCACCTTCTACTCTGGCCATCATTTCTACAACCCCTGATGAGCTTTCTATGCCATACCCCGCCAGGCTTCCAGATTCTTTTATTTCCATGCATGGAATAAGTATTGATAAGTATAACGCCTTATACTCTCAAATGACAGGCCTGATAGACACACTAAATGACCAAGGATACGTTTCTCCTTATATTTAAGACTTTATATTTCTTTGGTTTTTTATTAGTACAAGATTATCGAATAATAGCTTTAAATTATTTAGCCCATTACTAATAAAAGATTGAGATAAATTATTTTTTTATATTTGTTAATTTATACCAAAGTAGGGAAAAAAATTCATATAGCGTGTTTCGCTTGATACAAAGCTTTTAAAAAAATGTGCTGAAGAAAAAATATCAAAAATAATTAGATTTTTTTTAAGAGGCAGCATATATTACTATTGAAATTATTTATTAAGAGTTTTATGAAATTTAGTAAATAAAATTTGCAAAAAATCTTCACCAAAGCTTGAATTTATATCCATAAGATTACATGAATTAATAGCTTTATTTTTTTTATTTGCAGCAGTTACGCTTTTTTCAAGATTTTAAAATCATCAGTATAAGTTAAACAAGTTAAAATTATTCAATTGGCCTCTATCTTGGTTTTTCTGTGAAGTCGAAATTGGGAGCCATATAAATTCTTATGAATGTATCCACGCACTACAAAATAGCATCATTTACGCTATTTAAAACAGATATTATACATGCTAAACTTTATAGGGAATGCTTTTTTTTCTCTCCAATTAGTCTTTTCGTGTTATAAATTATATATAAATACCATTGACTTGAAGAATGTGACGAATTTGTTTTTAACCTGGTCTTTTTACAAAATCTAGAAAATTAAATGATTACAGATTAAATAGAAAGTTTTAGAAGAAAACAATATGATACGTATTTTATTTGAAAATTTCAACACAGTTCCTCAAACTTTAATTAATTAACCAGTGATTTAGCCTATAATAACTTTATTATTCCAATTATATGTTGTTGAAATGCTCCGATTTACGATATTTTCAAACGAAATCTCAAATATAAAAATAACGTAAACTAATATCTTTTCGACTCGTTTAATCAAAGTTAACTTTCTAATGCACATTAAATATTCAACTTTATATTTTAATTAAAATTTTTAAGATTTTTAAGATTTTCATAAAATATACGTAAAATTTTTGGTATTAAATAATTAAAGAGTATCTTAGAGCGATATTTAAATTTAAATTTAAATTAAAACGTTTAATAAAACACGAAACAAAAATAATTAAATTAAACTCCAAATAGAGTGTATAGTTAGATGAATTTTAAAGATAAGTTTATGATGGGTAAAAAAAAATTTTTTTAAAAAAAAAAAAAAAGTTTCTACTTCTTTTTAGAGAAAGTCATAGATTTATTGCCGGTGTTCTTTCTTGCACTTCTAAGAACTCTGGAATTACTCTGTTTATCCTTATTTTTTGAGTCGGATCCACCAAAGTCCTCATTGGCAGTTTCATTTTGCTCAATTGTTTTAAAATCAGATTTGAACACAGTTTTTGCAAAAGGGTCATAAGGCTTAAGCTTATTATTTCTCACAGGAGTTTTTGCAGAAGGCGCTTTTTTAGAGCCTTTATGGTTTCCTGAATTAGCCTCTGAGCTAGATGCAGATTTTAGCTGTGCATTTGGGTCTAGTTTAGATTCTGCCTTAGTATGGGCATCATCTAGTGAATTTTGGCCATTATTTACTGTGTTTGATGAAACTGCTGCATTTGGGGATTTTTCTGAGGCATTAACAGAGTTAATATCAGTAGAGTCTGCGTTGGCTTTGCCTTTAGCTTTCTTCTTACGGTTTTTTTTATTTTTTTTGGCTGGTGGAGTGCTCTCGTTTGGTTCGACAGTAGCATTGTCATCGCTATCCAACTTAATTAAATTAGCCGAGCTATTTTCGTTTATAGTAGTTGATAGCTTTCGCTTGTTTTTACTTATATTATTTGATGAAATTTGGGAAATAACTAATATATCACTGTTATCTTTAACCAATTCGTTGACGTTCATAGCCGCAGATTCAAATTCCTCTTGAATCGTTCCATTGGTTTCATCTTTTTTAGTAGCTTTAGGTTTTCCAACCTTGGGAAGTAATGAAGTTTTCTGATCTGCAGGATGGCTGATTTCTTTGCCTACGTTATCACCAATGTTGTTATTATCAAGTGTAGTATCAGTTTTGATGAAGGTAGGAGTAGATTCATCTTCAGGCTCTTGCTCAACAGGGAAAGGCGTATTTTTGTTTAAAGAGTTATTGATTTCAAAAAGTGGATTTGAAATAGATTGGATAGATTTTAATAGAGTTTCAATTTTCTCTCCATTTGAAACTTTTAAAGGATCCATAGAGTCCTTAAATAGCCCTGAAAGGTAACTTTTGAGATTTAAGTTTTCAGATTCAGAAATATCTTTTAGTTCATCAAGCTCAGTTTGTTCCAAATTATCGATATCCATAGAGTTAGAATTTAGATTATCTGTAGATAATATAGCTGGGAATCGAGGAATCGGATAAATAGGGCTAACAAAATGCTTAGAAACCAAAAATCCAGAGGATTCTTCAGAATTAATATCAGCTTCCAGGGTGTTCAAGTCATCTTCATCTTGGACGTTTAGAAGTGAGTCTTCAATAAGCTCAAGGACCTCTCTTGAATATAGTCTAATAAGCGGTGGAGTAGGAATACATGCGGCTAGTAGTTTTTCGACGCTATCTGGGAGTCTACTAGAGATACTAAACAAAATGTGGTTTGGAAGGACGTATCTAATAGATTCATCGTGTAATCTAGCAATCTGATCACGCCAAGCGTGTAAGGCTTTGAATACAACAAGTTGTTTATTATTCAGCGCGAAAGTGTGCTTGGAGAGTAATGTGTTCCAGCCATTAGGACCATTTCCATAAATGCCGTCATAATGTTCTTTTTCGAATATTCTAAGGGCAGTAGTTTTAGATTTATTAATAACGTAGTTCAATCCATTATCAACGGTCATTAATTCTTTGCGTAATACATCAAAAATTTCTAGCAGATAATGAGTATCAGCTCTGGCATAATTAAGCATATCTGCAGTTAAGGGGCGAATTCTCCAATCAGCCAATTGATACTTTTTATCAGAATTGACTTTAGGAATAGATTGCAATAGATATGCAAGGGAATGTTTTGGGTAATTAAGTATTTTTGTGGCATGATATGTATCGAACAAACCAACAACATAAACACCAAAATCCCTCTGGAGCCATTCGATATCACTTTCAGCGCCATGGAAAACCTTTATTCTACTTGGGTCAGCAGTGACAATATTAAGTTTATATAGCTCAGAGCGTAATTCTAGAGAGTCAATTATATAATCTTTATATCTAGTCGATAATTGAATTAAGCACGTGAATCCCATAAAAGATCTGTAGTTGTGATGCTCTAAATCGATAGCAATATCGGAATCATTATCTTTTAATGAGATGATGTCGTTAATCATCTGGTCAAGTAACTCGGGAGTATCTACATATACAAAGTTAGAATCAGCACCCCATTCCTGTGAAACTCTAGTTTCAACCTCAGAAAAATATCTAGAAGGAGGATCATAACTCTTTATTTCATATTCATAGGGGTGAGGTAAGGGGACCATTTTATTGTTGTCGAAGGTTAAAAGGTTTTGGAACTGTGTATCTGAACCAGAATGAGGAATTGGGGTACTACTACCAGATCTGGATAAGCCAAGCTCTTCTAGATGCTTGTTAATCGAGTGGTCTTTAATTTCAGTTCCAGGTAAGCCATATTCTAATGGAACTTTTGCGAATGGCTTTTCTTTAATTTTCCATACAAAATTGGTTGAATTGGAATTGTCAATTTCATCCTTAAACTTCATCTGTGGTCTTGGGATCTTTGTGGCATGGATTAGGCTATAGGTTTGGCTACTATTTGATGATTTGGAACCGATCTTTTTGTATTCGGTGACTACGGGCTTTGATTGGCTTAATGGTCCAGAAATAAGCGGGTTAGATTTTTCGTTTTTGATGAAATCCAAATTAACATCAATTCTATCGATAATTGTGTCAGCTATTTCCACGATTTTTCTATACTCTTGGCCCATTTCGTATTTGGGCTTTTTCTCCTGGGTTATTGGAGGAAGTAGGACGTCTTGAATGTTCTTGATAGCAATTTTATCTAAATCAGACTTTTGTTTGATTGATGGAAGGTTATTCTGAAGAGTGGTGAAGTTTGAATTGCGGCTAGAAGAAGATATTGAATTTATTAAATTACGGGTCTTATCTGTAGTTTTGTCCAAAATATCAGCAAATTCAGGAGATATTGTAGAATGAAACTTTAGGTCAGAATAAGAGACCTGATTTGAGCGTTTGGTGGCCAGCATCAATGAGGAAAAGGCGTTCTTGACAGCCTCTTCTAAGTTGTTTGGAGTTGGGTTAGCCATTTTCTATTGATGTAACGAGCTAAAGTGAATTTACATACAATTGTGTATCTATACACTAAATGTGGAATATGGCTGGTTATTAATTTTCTCTACCTAGTATGATTAAAAACTATCGCTTTAAATATTATTATGAAAAAATTTACTCGCTTTTTTTCTAAAAAAATTTTCATTATTTTTTTTAGGCAAGATCATTACTTCTTTTCGATTATTGGCTGGAATATTCCAATTATTCTGTCGAATTATTATCTATTTTTTATTTGAGGATATAGCTATTGGGTTGATATCCCACGAATGAAAATCCACTTTTTTTTTATAGTTTAATTAGCTACGCGGTTTGAATTGGCAATTATTGGCTAATTGACTTATGGCTTAAATAAATACCAAGATAAAATCTCATCGTGAATTGCAACAGATAGCATATATATTTTTCCAGGGCCAACGCTCTTAAACTAAATTAAGAATTATAATTGGATAAACTATTTAATATCTATTTGTTATTGGTTTTTTCTTATTAATTAGCCAATAATTTATTAATATGATATATTGTCGTTTGGTTGGATAATTTTGGTAGTTCAATAAAACGACAACCGCCCCTGAATGGGATATACAAATTGTAGTCTGCAGAATAATTAATTAATTTTAAAGACTTATGTTAACCTCAATATATATTAACGATTCATAATAAATATACAAGCCGAAAAAATACGCATGGAGTTTGGTAGAAAAATTTAGGAATAAAAACTGGTTATTTTTTTTCTTTAATTTTTAATCTAAATAAGGATAGTTATATAAAAATAAGACTTTATTTTTTATTAATAGACAGATTTATTATATTTATTGAATAAATTTATATTATAAAGCTAATTCAAAATAAAATTGTGACCTATGTTTAGTATCCGTAAGATAATTTAGAATTTCCTCCAATCTATTGAAGAACTTCTGATATAAATTAATAATTACTTCATTCTTTAATTGATTTAAATAAAATAAAAAATTTTGAGCTAATGCAATTTTAAAAAATATAATGTTATTCAACCCTTTGAATTTAAAGTAGCTTTCAAAGTCATTAGATGTAATTTAATTTATATTTCAAGTTCATTTTATAATATTTATATTCCTAAGAAGACTTCGTCTTAATTATTTGTTTTCATTAGGAAAGCTAATGCTATTATATTAACTGCATTATTTCTTGTTGTATATAAAAATTGTGTCTAGAAATTCAAATGTGGAATATTCATAAATAAATTTTGTTGTATTAATTGTAAATATCTTAAACTGTATAAATTGATTTTATCTTTTTATCTTTTTCTAGGTTTACTAAACAAGAATTAATAACACTGCACAACATTTACACAACTTTTATACCAAAATAATCAAATAATTACATTCTTATTTCTGATATTTTTTATTAATTTTGTATAAAAATTTAAAACTAATGTTCTTCAAAATAGTTAAGATAGCGGATATGAACTTTAACAAGAGCTAAGTTAATTAAATACCTGAATTTTTTTACAAGCGGCAATTATACAATAATAGTATACTATAAACCAATTGAGAAATTATTTACGAAGAGAGCACTTTTATACATAAAGAGTTATAGTGTATAAAATTTCTAATTAAATTATTGTTTAATAAATAAAACCTAGTATTATTTTTAGCAAATAATGCTTTCAGAACTAAATTGATAATGGAAATGACTACCAATTCCGCTTGTAATAATTTTAACTTTAAAATAATCATTAAAATAATTATAAGCTGAAATAAAGTGCTTTCTTAGTTTAGAATCCCCCGAATAATAAGCCTTATTCTTTCTGGTACCTATTCATATTAATATAATTAAAAGCATTTCATCTTATTAAGAGCCCAGATTAAGTGTATTGGTTTCCAATTGAAAATTGCGGTTGGTAAAATAGAATCAAGTTTTAAACTATTTTTATTGTTTTTTTTTATGTATCAGAGTTTATTAAATATAATTTAAATGTAATATTTTTATTGTTAGTTTATATAATTTATTTTGTAACTTCATTCGAGTTTACAAAGGAAATCATAATAAAAAATAGCATTTTGATATCCAATTTACTGCTGTGTATAATTATTTTAACTCATGCCATCACAAATAATAAGATTATCAATAACATATTTATAAGGTGGCAAAGCGATACTTATAATTCTAATACATAAACTCAATGTCTAAAATTCAATCTATTTTGCATTCTTCTATTAGAGACAAAATATTTCCTATTATTAGAATATCAAATCCTATCTTTGACTCTGTTTAACCTTTGATAAGAGTACAATCAAAAGAAAATGGCTTTTTAATAATAAAAAATATTAATTCGAAAAAATTTAAGAATCAAGCTGGAGGTTATAAATTATTTATAAAAAAGAGAGGTATATTAAGTATATAAATTACGGATTTTAGTAAAAAAAATAAAGGAAAATATTGAAAGGGTGTAGTATATTAAAACTATTCGTCGTCTTTGATTTGGGGGGCTAAAAAGTAGCGAATATAACCGATGTCTCCTACATCAAACTGGAATAGTACAGGGATACCGTTACTCATGTTGATTGACACCGAGTCAGATAGTGGGGAGGCTTTTGTGAAGTTGTTAAGGTATTTAAGAGATAGCTCGAGAGAAACAGGCTCTGTCATTTGAACTGTGGTACCAACTGATCTTTTGCCGTCATCATCGATAGATCCAGATTGTTTCAAAAGAACGCTACCATTTCCTTCATCACCAGTTGAGGAGAATTTAACACCTTCTTTAGTTGCATCAATAACAACTGAAGATCCGATTGTCATCAAATCTCTACAAATTCTTGAGAATTCTGAAGAGGACATAGATACTTTGCATTCAAACTCTTGTTCTGGAATGCTTAGGTATTCTGAATCGATATCTAATAGTTTAATACTGAATTCACTAATCCTTTCATTCTTAGAATCTTTGAAAACCAAACTTAGGATATCATCATCATCTTCATACTTGATAATAACAACATCATCATTTCCAGCGCATTTAAGTATTTTGGATAGAGTAGAGAATTTGATACCAAGGGACAAGTTGCGATCGCAGCGATATGGGTCGAAACCATCGGCTCTTAAAAGGAATGAAGAAAGCGCAATGTTTGATTCGTCCATAGCCTGGAATGAAATACCAGATTCGCTGCAGTCAAAGTTAGCCTGGCTGACTAGATCCTTTACAGATTCTACTATTTTTTTAAGGATTGATGCTTGTGGTAATCTAGCTTCCAACATTATTAGTTATCTAGATAAATAGGTAGAAACAAGATTATGAATTCAAGATAGGGCAGTGTACCATAAAAAAATTGTTAGTCAAAATTATCAGAGAAAATTATTTGTTTTATTTATCGTTTTGTTAAAAACGTACCTTAGAGTTTGGATGAATATAAGGGTAGATGGCTGGAGTATATACTTTCAAGGTACAAAAAAGTATTAATATTTACAAAAGGTAATAGGAAAGAATAAATAGAAAGGTATTTTTATATTAAAACAATTAATCCAAGATTTCGATTCGGCTGACTTTTATAGCTATTGTGGCGAAAAGTAAACAAAAATAAAATATATCTATCTCCGACTCAATAGCCAATAAAATCGAATTTTTTTGAGCTGATATGCATTTTTTGGTTTCTAGTTTCTGATTCGCTACACTTGTTTATACTTTGATTTTGTTGTTATGAGTTCCAGAAAATGGACTCAAAATGCGTAGCATACTAAGTTATTATAAACAAAAACATCCTCTGGCGTACATGTATTAGCGGGAGCTATTTTTTCATTCCGACACCATATACATAGTACCAATCTACAACTGTATCCATACAGATTTTTTTTACCATATTAGCCCAATAAAACTATGTACTAATTTAAATCCTCTATACTGCACAAAAGTTTTTTCTTTGTACCCTTACTGTTTTTGCGATTCGACCACACAGTCAGGCATTGATATAGACTCGGTGTAATATTTTATGCTTTTAAAATATATTGTAAAATTCCATTTTTCAAAGCAAAATATTGATTTAACTTTTAATACCATTGGTAAACCTATTTATAAAAGTCTATACGTGGATATTATATAAAACCTAAAAATAATACATTGTGCATTCCATCTACTATTTAAGTTTAAGCATCAGCAATTTATGTGCTATAAAATCTGGGTTAGCTGTATCTGCGTATACATTTTAGTTGAATACACATTCCATACCAGACACATCTCATATTTATTTTAATTGATGTTTCATTATACATTATTTCAATAAAATCCATCATAAACATGATCCAAGACGTTTTTTTCTTATCTCCCACCTTAAGTGACTCTTTAGAAATTAACTTTGACCTACCGCACTCCTATGAAATTAGTAGTACAGATTCAATCAAAAACCCAAAACCCAATTCTATAAGGCGCCTTTTCTTGCGATTCTAACTCGCTCTATTTACGTGAATAAATTTTTACCTACAAATTTTACAAATACTCCAATCCCTTTTCACACTTTCCAATAATTAAATTCATTTACTTAACACCTCTAAACATAATATGCATTTAAATAATTGATTAGTCTAGGCGAACTGTTTTTTCGTTCAGCTATTTATTACCAGTTTTTTTTTTTTTTTGCCTCAGAGTTTATTAAACATAATTTAAAAGTATACAAAAACTAATAAAAAAATATTTAAAAGTTAAAAAAATATTAAAAAAATAATTTTTCAGCCGACTCCCCTCCGCCGCTCTAGCAGCTCCATACCCACTGGGCATTGGTTCAAGGAATATGTATTTCCAGTTAAGTTTATTCAATAATTCTGGCAATGTCTTATAAATATGTATAAATTTTTTTTTATTTTAAATTTAATTGTTATGAGATTTGGCAGACGAGAGGATTTAACGTACCGCAGGAATAAGGATATTTTTGGACTGCCAAACTAAGCCAACATATTCTCACACGTTATATAAAATTACATTTTATACTAAATTAATTGCTTGTTTTTATTTGAATACAAATGATTACAATTACTAAAAACAGGTAGCGAGTTAAAATAACTCAAAGCTTTTGAATATTTACAAATAAAAGTTTAATTCATTCATGGACTAAATACTCTTAAAAGATTAAAATATCTTAATTATTGATTTTTTTATGAAAAGTATCAATTTGACGAATTTAATTGAAATTAAAATGGTTTTTGGTTTTTGCTTTAAATCTTTACAATACGCCCATTCTTTTAACAACAGCAATTCAAAAAAAAAAAAAACTAAACATTCAAATGAATTTTGTTAACCTTGAAAAACTAAGATGAAAATTAAAACTTTTTTTCAAAGTCGTTTCCAATCTTAATACTATTCTACACATGGATAACTGGATTAATTTTGAGTCCTTATACTCTTTTTTTACTTTTATTATTTCCATCCCAATAAATACCAAAGTTTCAAACTGCATTGGCCATTTTAATATAGAATACATAAAAAATTATTTTTATCATATTTTATTGTCACAATTTAAAATATTCGCTTAATACTATTCTTTTCAACTACTAAGAGCAAAATCCCTTTCTCTGATTTAGGAAGTAAAATTATGTACTATTCAAAATACACTGTACATAAATTCCACATAGTTTTACACTATTATTGGTCAGGTATAGTAAATGCAACGATATGCGATTCATACGACAGCGATTCCAGAGGAAGTCAATCTAGAAACAGGAGGAACAATTCGTTCTGCACAGTTTGGTGCGATATCTATTCAAAAGCCTTCGTTCGACAGCAATAAGGGCCTCGGCCGAATAGCAGCTTATTTCTCGAGACCAAGGTTAATCATTCCCACGTTTGGGTAGGAGCCTATTTTTTATTAATCCTGTTATATGTATGCTCTGAATAGGAGCTCAATGATCCCAACGAATCCGATATTGTTGAAAAGGCCTTAACCCCATGATATATTACTACTCCAGTCATCTAACCTACTTGAAATAATGCATGAGTAGATCTTTCGGTTGGCAGATTGATTAATTTACCTATAGGTACGCAGCTGGTAGACCGGCAGAATAATTCATTAGTATTAGAATGTTAGTTTTTTTATGCCTTGCACCAACTTGGTTTTTTTTCTTTTTACTTTTTGCATAATTTCTGAATTTGATAAAGTAGTAATAAATATTTGTGATTAATAAATAATATTAATAGTTTTAAAATTTA
>LSSN01000194.1:2703-14165 GCA_001970855.1 Smittium culicis
AAAAGAATAAAAGAATAAAAGAATAAAAGAATAAAAGAATAAAAGAATAAAAGAATAAAAGAATAAAAAAAAAATAATAATAAAAAAAAAGAATAAAATAATTTAAAATAAAATAAAATGTGGGTGATCTTGTTGCTTCCCAAGAGCCTGACCATTTTTCTTTCCATTTAATTCGTAATTCCGTCTTTGAATCCGTTTTGAATCAGATATCTCAAGGAGTATCCGTATTTCAAATACTAAATAAATGAAACTAGTATAATTATAAAGATAGTTTCGGATACCGTAATGCTATCATGATTATTAACAATAATGGTTAAAATTTTTGTGAGTAAGATCGCCGCAACTCAATTATACAATATTAGTGATAGAAACTAGGTTATTCTTCACCGTGTCGCGGTCTCGGAACGATATATGTGGAAACGATAAACCTGTCATAAAATTCTCTTAGTAAACTGATTCTATACTTTTGATTCTACTAGGATTTCTGAAATTCATCTTTTAAAATTTAACTTTATTGATTATAGTATTGAACTCATTGTAATATTGATATTTTTATGACACACGATAATTAATTCTTTAATGAAATTAAATTTATTATAATAACTATAGCAAAATCCATTTCACAAATACTTGGCACGGAACCAGTAAAGTATATAAACTGCTACAAAACGAAAAAAAAAAATTATAAAAAAAATGGGAGATGTTATAGGGAAAATGATAACAAGGCTAAACACGTATCTAGTATTTTATTTAAAAAAAATTTTTTTTTGATAACTTTTTTTAGTAAAATCATCGCTTTTAATAATTAATTAAATAAATATTGTTTAAAATTTTAAACTCACTTTATTTATTATAATAAATTTAAAACTATCTAGAAAAAAATTAACATCAAATATCAACATGTGTCTTATGATAAGATACTCAAAAATACCGAAAAATTCGGCGGTAGTAGCTGAATCGTCTACGTATTGATATAATAACGAAATAGATTTGCAATTTTAAGAGTTTTTTTTATTTGATAATTATTTTCAATAAAACTCGTTAAAAAAAAAGCAATGTAGTTGTTAATAAGAATTTTGTAAAACTCGAAAATATCAAAAAGAATACGAATCGCGCTAAAATTAAGAATAGATAAAAATAATAATGCTTAAAAATAAAAAGCAACCCACCAAATAGAATTTATCGGATCCTTTTACTTTTTTAGTTCAAAATCCACATCAAATATCTATAAAATTTTGATAATTTTTTATTGATATTTTATTTTATGATAAGAATATTATGCATTATACGGTAACGTGAAATAAAATTTTTTCGAGCTGGTGCAAAGCATAAAAAACTGATTTTCTCTTGCTTAAAAATTCCTTTGCCGGTCTACTGGCTGCGTACCTAAATGGAAAATGGGATTAATCTACCAACCGAGAGATCCACCCAGGCGTTGCTTCAAGTAGGCTGGGTGACTGAAGTTAAAAGAAGTCATATAATTAAGCTCGTGAAAACAAATTTTTATTCATTGTGATCTTTACACTCCTAGTAAAAGCTTACATATACAGGATTAATAAAAAACATTGCCGTATCCAAACCTGGTAATAAGGTATCTGGCTCTCCTAGAATTGGATACTGATTGGCCGAGACTCTATTTCCTGTATTCTACTGTTATTGGACTAATATCATCTAGAAAATCTAATAAAAAACATCAATTAATTTTTTTAAAAGCCGGCAACAAAAATCTTATCTTTCATACTAAAAAACGCATTATAAATTAGTTCCTATTCCAAATTATGTATTAATATTATTGTGCCTACGTACCTAGTTTTTTAGCTAGGGCTTTTTATTTTTTATATTTGTTATTTCTGAATTTAGTTTATATATTTATATAACCTAATGGATTCAAGTTAATTTTAAATGTGTAGATTCTTTATTCAAGTATATGTAAATTAGACTAAGAAAAAATTATTATATTGAAATCGATACTTCAGCTTATAGGATAATTAGCAGATATTTGTATCGCTCATAACCTCCCTGTCTTTTATCTAGAAATTATTTAGCGCCCATACAATTTTTAATGATGAAATGTCGGTTACTTCTCGGAGAATACCTGTAAATGTAGTAAATTAAAATGTAATTAATATAAGATAAGATAATTATACTTCGAGTAGTAGTGTTATCGAAAGAATAAAAGGAATTGGGTGAAAAAACTCAATGAGAAACACCCATTACTCAGTTATTCATATAATTTCGAGAAATTAGATATCCTGTACCTCGTCTTCGGTTTCTACAGCGACAAATTGAATATTTGATTTGTCTCAATATTCATATGCTTAATTCCAAACATTCTAATATAGAAGCCAATACTCTTTTCAACATTAGTGATTTTTTATAATTTTGTATTATATATATATTTTAGGTCTGAAGATCATAAGGCGGAACGCATGCAACATAAAATTCTTAGAATTAAGTGGAATATTCTTGATGTATCCAATAATTCTGTGCTCAGAAAAAAATTAAATTGATATATATCACATATTGGCTAACATTCGTATCACTGGGGAAGATTCAACACTTATACTGTGATACTTAAGATTTCGGGAGCTCTAAATATTATCCCATATTTTATCGGTGTATTCTGGAATGACTAGCTCTATATAATTTGCTACCGCGAGTACGATTTCAAAGGCTTATATATATGTCTGCGTAATTCTATGGTCTACGCCAGTGTCATGATTGGTTACTCTTACCCCTTGGCTTTTTTTTTACGGATTTTCCCCCTTTTAAAATAACTATTAAATAACGAATAATTAGCCTTGGCTTTTTCTATTAATGATCGCCCTTGGAGTCTATTAATTTTAATACTTATTATCTTTGTTTAAGTTTTGTTTTGACGTTTTACCAAAACCCATAAATAGCCTAGTTTCCTCATAGTTTTTTATACATTATCTGACAACAATTGTCATACTTATTAAATAATAAATCTTGTAAACGCCTAGTGGCACTTATCCATAAAATCATAACAGCCAGGGATCCCGCCCAGAAACTAAACGCCCATAAATTAGGTGTATTATTCTATATATTGGTATAAGTTACCCGAAATTAACTTTAAATCTGAGAACTTACAATAAAAATTAGAGCTGAAAAACTGATCACAAATATTCCATGACTGAGTTTTAAGGTCGTCAAACACGTGGAATGAGCACATAGGAAACTTCCCATTAATATCAGAATCTCTTTCATCATAATTTCTGTGCTAAATAGGAATATCGGATCATACTGCATAGCGATGCAAGATAAAAAATAAGTAGCACAGGATAGCTTGGGTACATGAATCAAATTTTCTAATAAAATCTATTCCAATGAAACTCCTATTTATATAGAAACTATCTAATGTAAATTTGGACAGATTCATCTATGATGAAATTATCAAATAATCATTCCTCTAATATTAATCACAGTGGAAATAAATTACGTGGATGAAGCATATTAGCACCTTTGATAATGAGCCGCGAGTAATAATATTATTAAATTATTTCCTAATCAGGGTTTTTTAAATAGCTAAGCTAACTGACCTACACAATTTTCCCAAAGATTTATTTATATATAATTATACATTCATTAATATGATAATTTCTAAATTTTTCATATAAAAAAATTTTTGCGTTTTTTTAAGAATAAGGTATCAAAACTAAAGACTAAAATAAAATAAAAATTTTTTTTTATTATAAGCTCATAATAAATTTATTAGAAGACAAAATTTAGATAAATATAGATATTTGTCAAGTATTATTCGCGATACCTTCAAGACTCGTCCGATCTAATCAGTCATTCGATTTTTTTATACATTGAAAAACATAAACATTCATAAGCAACAATATTTCTGAGTTAGATTCATAATGGAACATAAGTTGTGCCTAATTTTTAACATTATTAGATTCTAATAGAATTTTGTTAAGATTGTTGGGTGAAAAAATGGGTGTAATTGCCCATTAAAGTCTTAAGTCTTTTTTGCAACATAATTTAAGGTATAACTATATAAGAACAGATATTAAAAAAATTTTTAGTAGAAAGTAGCCTTGGATTTCATAAATTAATTCTTTCTACAAAGATGAATGTTAATAGATGTAGTATGTATTGATTGTTTTCTATATGTGTTCAATTAAACTGGGCTATACGATCTTGCGTTATACTGAGATATGATAAACTAGTGAACGAAAAGAAAACATATAAAAAGAACAAAGTTAACGGAGAAATGTAGGGGTCAACTGTTTTTTTAATAAAAAATGCTATCCTTGAACTAATTTTGTAATTAATAAACTATAAAAAACCATTTTTTGAACTTTTTAAGATAAGTAGAAAATTGAAAAACTCCAAGATTGCAAAAATGAATCTCTAAGTCTTACATACTACTCTATAGAAGGATAAGATTGGATTGGATATTTTTGATCAAGGAACTAAAGTAAATTTACCCAAAAAATTCTTAAAATACATATCCATAGATCGTATACAGTTTTTGATCCTCAAATTATAGTCATAGATTGTCCATCTTTACATTTGTCGATCTTGAAGACGTCTACAAAGCTTTTTATCCTATCGATAAGTTCCCCATACAGGTTCCTGGACTTGTATCTAAAAATTATTAGGTTTTCTTCAATATATCTTATTTATGCTTCGAAGCCAACTCCCAAAAAAGGCCCCGTAGATGCTATCAGATCTAGTTTAAATAATATCAGTGCTTGAATTTTTTGTAGCATTATTATTTTATTCAATTTTATATCTAAAAAATTAAACTAGATATATTTCTTCATTGACTATATCGTCTGAATACCATTAATAATCAAATTGAAACTAATTTTCGCTGTATTTTGAAGATACCTGGGGTAAGAATTAATTTTTAAAACATCAAATTCTATAAAAATCTCGGGTGAAACAATGAACGTTGTGACCAAAAATCAACACAGTAAATCCTGCGCCATAAGCGCTAACGTTTTACAATTACATTAAAGATAAATTCTATATTTCAATAAGGTACTTAAACGACATATTTTTTTATTGGATGGGAAAACAGTAGTATAATCCGTTATACTTTTCATTAGTTACTTATTTTGCTATTCAATAGTTGCTCATTAGTATTATTCAAATAAGTATATTGACCCTTATATTTCTAGTTTCGCTCTTTTCACTTCCCTTTCAATGTGCTCAATCGTAAAAAATTTACTTAGGGGTGTATACGTAGGATGTTTGGATTGCAGCTTCAGCTAACTTCGTTTAACTCCGAGTTTTTTTGATTCTAATACTGATTTATTCATGGTATTTTTGACATCTGAGAATATAATTTCGGATACTCAATCATATACTCGGTTCCTTGCTCGATCTAATTGCGTCGAGCTCTTACATAGTTATTAGTGGCTTATTATCAGGCTCGAAGAAATATTTTGGACTTCCTTGTAGAGCTATCTCTATGAAGAAATTCCTATTTTTTATAAGCGGCGGTGGCAGAAATTTCGAAATGCAAACTATCATGGTGCTGAAAATCAGTATTTGACGATTTTTATTGGTTATTTAAAGTTTAAACTGTATTCATTGACGAAAATATTAATCAACAGAGCTAGTAACTTTCTCTAATAGCACTTTAGTCATATTTTTTGTATTTACCAGCCCGCTTATTCACAATTTGTATATAATATTTTAACAAGGCTGATTGGAATTTCATCAAGATTAATATGAAAAAAGGTTTAAACGACTATTGTATTATTTATTCAGTCATTAAAGTTCAAATTTAGTCTTCCTCGATTGATCAGAGCTTCTACAAGCTACTTGTATTTAGAAAAGTCGTTCTGTGGTATATTATAGAGAAATAGGGATATTATGTACCTGATGTTAGCATCTTTTCAATGAAGAGATTTTAAAACATATCTAAGAGCTACCTTGCCTAGTTATGACTAATCAATACCTATTTCGTAGTATCTTGAACTTTAATTTAGAATAAATCGAATATATTTATACCAATTTTTAAAAAATTAATTATTAAAAATTTTTTATAGCTCGAAAAGTATCTTTGGCGAAAAAAAGGATTTATGGATATCGCATAGGCGCGCCTTAAAATTTAACAATTAAAAACTACTTTAGCTAGTTTTAGCTCATTTACTAGTTATTATTATTTTTGGAATTAAATTTAGGGTTTTATTTATCCAATAAGATTATTAAGCTTATTATTTCTTAACTCAGAAATACATATTTAGCAGCATGTCGATTGTTTAATCATTTGTTCAAATTTTCAAATGAAATTTTAAAAAAAATTTTCCTTGCGTTTTTCTACTAATTAAAAAAAAAACAAGATATTTTAATTAAAATATAATTTTGAAGAATTTCTCATATTTTTCGATATTAAATTTTTTGATTTATAACAAGGAATTGACATTTAATTCTATATAACACCCAATTTAAATGAATTAATTTAATAATATATTTTATGAAATTCTGGGAAAGGGTTCTGTAAAGCTAATAATTAACAAAAAATTCAAAATAAATAAAAAAATTTCCCAATATATTTTTTTCATAATTAATAAGAGTATACATCAAGCTAATTATATATTATTTTGAATGACCAATTGTATCCGTTATTTTATAACTTTCGTAAATTAGCAATTTTATCATCAGATTATCAATAAAATAAAATTCAGTTGTCAAATATAAAAATTGTTTGGCAAACAAACAAAATATCATTCAAATAAAAAAATCGATTAATTTTGAAAATTTTTTGCAATTAAAATAAGATCAAATAAATATAAATTTTAATGCGCGACTAAAATGAGGAATGTGTGATGGAAATTTTTTGTGTGAATTTTAGAATTAGCTGGAAATTAGAATAGTTATGAAATGGGGCCAGTTGAATTAAAGATATTGAATATAATGATATTTAAGAAAAGGTATATAAATATCGAAATGAGAACGGGAAGGAAGAAATTCGCATTTTTCGTGAGAAATTTAAAACATATTTTGAGGATATAAATACATTCATAATCCAAAATTATAAACAATTTTATATGAGTAAATATTATGGAGTTTATAACTTACATTCAACGCAATTTCTTTATTTTTTGTATTTCTATTGGATTTTATAGATATACTTCTATCTAATTGTTAAATATTCATTCTCTTGAAGATAATACAATTTTCTTTTGATATTTTTTACTTTAAACTTTTGTTAAATATATGAAACTTTTAAAAGTAAACTTTAAATAAATACTTATAACTTGTATTATTATCTTTATAAATATAAAAACCAGTTTTTATATAAATACAGTATTTGAATTAAACGATTTCATAATATGAATCCAGGCTATATATTTACTAAATTATTAATTATTTGATATTTTTATATCAAGCCCTCAAGTACAAATTTTTACAATCAATATTAGACTTGATAGTCATAAAGCTAATTATAGGTAAATAAAAATAACGGTTATCAATAAAGTAGACCGCGCCTGTGAGTAATTATTCTCTTAATCGAGCATATAAAAAACAAATTTTTTTAATAAAATTTATTCTAGTATGTGTAGATGAGATTTTTAAAAACAATTAAGGAAATTCTTTAAAGAAAAAAAATACGTTCATATTTTTTCTGATAATTATGCCTTGCCAATTTATATATATATGGAAGTAATCTTAATCTTGATCCTAGAATTATTTATGAGGATTATTAATAGTCTTTCTAAATAATTATTTAATTGGACCATCTCTAATAAAAGGATATCACAAGACAGTTGAAATAAAAATATTTACAAAGAAACCATATAGAGTATATAATAGTGAATAAGTTAATTACAATAAATATATTTAGAATGCAAGTTAAAGTAAAAATTAAAAGGCATGTTGATCTAAATATAGCTACTACAAAAAATATGGTATAAAAGTCGCTGTCGACTGCGCTACTTGAAGAAAGGCACCGAGAAAATCGAAGATTAACATTTTCTAAGTGTCACGAATTTTATTAAAATCAAATTACCCAATTTTAGAGCCTTAATTTATACGCACAGTATATAGTTTATATTCCTATACACACTCTAATAAAAACAAACATATTATTTCAGTCTAGTAAAAAAACAATAAAAAATTATAAAACAATAAAATAATAAAAATATCTATTTTTAATTATACTATAAATACTATTTTACTCTTACTATATCAAATTGCCTCAGCAGAATGACTACCGAATACGCTGCTTATCTTGAAAGAGAATCATTCCAGGGAATTCCAACTAATTTGACCGTGCCGATAGTTCTTAGGAAAAAAGAGCATGCCGAAATGAAAAACCATCCACATATATATTATCAGAAAAGATTTTAATAAATCTAATTATTTGTGCAAGTTGAATATATCAAAATATAAATATTTATACTTTAAGATGATCAGAGGGTTTATTCGGGCATTAATATTTACTAAATCATCAAAATATAAGTATAAATAGACTTGATATAAAGGAAATAGCGAATAGGCTTTGAAGAATTATAGCTATTTTTTTTTCATTAAGAGATAATAAAGTGGAAATTAAAAGGGTTATTTAAATGTATAAAAGCGATATTTAAATCGATAAATGTAAGAGAAGCTATTTTTATTGTCGCATCAGAATGTTTATATTAACAAAAGTATATTAAAGCTACGCTATAAGTAATAAAATGGTCTATTTAGTCTTACTTTTATTTATTTCGCTAAACTTACATTGGAGGTTTTTCTTTAGTTCTTTGGTCGGAGTTTTTATAATTTTTTTTCTCTTGTTAACTACTTGTTAATAATATATTTTAGTCTTTGTTAATGGAAGTATATATTAAATATTTAATAGAAAATATACAATTATTAGTCGCTATTAATTAAGGAAAAATTAGCGATCTTATTGTTTACTGATTTATTAGCACGCTTTGTGATCCATTTTTTATCGTTTTCGTGAAATGTATTCTTTTTATTAGAATTTTATTCGAGTTGGTTAATATTTTAAATTCATGAATTTAGTAGTAAATTCATGCAAAAAAGAAGATTTTTTCAAAGTCAAAAAAATATGTACAGGGCGAAAGAAAAATTTATACTTAATCTTTCCTCACTTTGATATATCTAAATTCACAAATAAATACTGAATACCAAACACCAATTTTCAACGAAAATATTAAAGCAATCTAATTTTTTATAGAGGTTATAAGTAATAAGAAATGGTTATACGGATATGAAAGCTAATTGACAAGGATAAGTAAAATTTTAATTCTGGAGTAAATTAATTTATGGAAAGTTAATATAGCGAGGGGGGAGAGTAAGAGGAGTCGATCATTTTGTATTGAATTAATCTTCATTGTCAGATTAATTTTTTATAGATCTAAAAAAAAAAGAAAGAAATACTAAATATAATATTGAATCTAACGAATAGGCACGGATAATCATAATTAATGATTTAAAAATCTGTAAGAAAATTTCATCAAAAAAGAAAATTTCATCAAAAAAGAAAATTTCATCAAAAAAGAAAATTTCATCAAAAAAGAAAATTTCATCAAAAAAGAAAATTTCATCAAAAAAGAAAAATCATAAAAAAGTTATTTCCGGGGATATAGGTGATTTAGATGAAAATTTTATATGAGTGGATTATAATGGCCAATAGGAGCATAAATAAATGATTAAAAATAGTAACCAGCCATATTTTTGTCATGTTTTAGATTTAAGCTTTGTGTAAGTTAAAGTGTTGAGAAGGCTCAAAGTGCTAGTTTTCTTAGTGTAAGACATCTTGGCAGTGTCAAGATAGATTCAGATTGCTAATATGATTTATAAAAAAAAATTTGAAAGTGTGTAAAACTCAGAAATAAGGAAATTCCGATAATTGGCCAGAATGTAAGATGGTAAATAGCTTACTAAGATTTTTGAGGTAATGTGAGATTGAGATTGAGATTTATGAGAATAGCATCGCTTTTGTTTGTTAATTAAAAAATAATATGCGGGAAAATCTCGTGTAGAAACGGGGTTATTTTTGCTAGAAATTCCATTTGCTAGTTTCTGGATTAAGCGATTATTGGATAATTTGTGGAATTCATTCCATGTAAATTTATAATTAAGCTTTATGTAGAAATGCCGTGCGATAGGAATTAAATGTATATTAGTATAGCTGCAGGCTTTATCCTTTTCTGGGCGATCAGCTGATAATTATCCACCTTTTATAGCCAACCGATATCAACAATGTTAACATAACGATGAATATCAATCAGCTATTAGTATATTATGTAGTAACAAAAATAAAGGTGCTAATATTAAACTGTATGCGTATCATATAATTATTTAAATTTATGAATGATGGAGAGGAAAGGGCTAAAGCAATAAGCTGTATTTAGCTTCCAAGTAAAAAAGAATAATATACTAGAAATCTTTGAATTTAACGCGTTTAAAACAAGTCAAATGTTGTAGTTAATGAACAAGTTATGAAAAAGCATAACTCTCAAGAAAAACTAATTGTGATACTTTTTCGTTCAAATGTTAAAGGTTCAGCCAATAAATGAGAGCCTTACTGGAGTCAGTAACTCTCACTCTTGCATTTTGAAAATTCTAATAGAAGCCAGCTGTAGAATCTTAATGTTTTATTTTTTCTGCATTAGTACTTTAGAGCTATATAAATTAAATAGCATAATCAACCCTTTCTCGGGTGTTTGACTATTTTTGATTTGCATATTATAGCCAACTGTATTCGACTATTCAAATTGATTCCGAGACAATTAGAAATAACGGTTTATTGTATTATAGTGTCGTTGTTGAATATTATTATGCTAAGATATATTTATTAAGAGAAGAAGGAGGTATCTAAAGTATAAACCTAATAAAACATATATAGTAATTATGTAGGTAACTAATTTTATAGTTATTGGCTAATTACTCAATTAGGGATTAACCAATTAATCCCTAACATTATCCTCTCTCCCTACGGGGGGTGTTCCAGACCTGTTTATTAAAGGTCTCAATCTTTTTATATGCGCTGTTGATTTTATTATTTTCCCTTTCCTTTCTCTTTGTATCAAGTAACTCACTTTCCCCAATTTTTTTACAATTTCAAAGGGGCCGATGTACGTCGAACTTAATCCGATGCTTAGGTCAGCATGGTCCTTGTACATTCTTTTCAGCAGTACTTGCTCTCCTATTTCGTAAGTATATAGTCTATGATTCTTATTATATCTTAATTCCATTTCTTTTCTTTTCGCTATCATGTTGTTCTCAGCGACCATGTGTATAAAGCCGATTCTTTCTTTTACTTGTTGCTCATAATCGTTTATGCTCAAATTTTGTAGATCGTCTGGAATTTGTGGATCACACGGTAGTCTAGGTTCTCTGCCATAAAGTGCCATGAATGGCGATATTCCCATTGAACTCTGGGTCGATGATCGGTGCGCAAATGCAAGTAAGTGTATATCGCTATCCCAATCTGTATGAGAGTTGTTTATAAAAGCTCTAAG
>LSSN01000195.1:0-22643 GCA_001970855.1 Smittium culicis
AAAAAAATAGCCGCCATTTTTTTTTGGCTAAGTATCATTTAACTAAGTATTCCAAAAAACTTCGTATCAATAGCTGAGCTGATTAGACACTCCATTTTGAAATTTTTATTTGCAAAAAATAAAGGCAGAATCAAAGACTTTTTTAATTGTTTATGGTCACTTATGAAATTTTTTACACTAAAGTTTTTATCTCTGGTTTTTTTTACTCTGTAGTTTTTTTCTCTGAATTTTTTTAATCTAAAGTTTTTAACTCTAAAAATTTCATTCTTAAAAATTTTCTTTCATAAATTATCTTCTATGTGTAAATTAAAATTATATGAAATAATGTAATAAATATGTACATTTTTTTATAAATTTTATGTTAAAAAACATTGATCTTTTGTTAAAAAATTGGAATTACTGATGATATCACATTATTATATATTTATGCTCAGGCTCATGTTAATATTGATAGCGTATGTAAATTTAGAATTTTTTAATCGAAAACGAATATTTGTGAGTAAATTTTAATTACCTGATATTATTTAATAAAATTTTACGTGCTCTTATTTGATACAATTCTCTAGCTTTGTCACTAAATTTTGAATTACTTATGAAAATAAAAATCATAATATATAAAGCTCTGATCTCAAAATAAATTCCATATTTACAAACTTATAGACCATTTGAACTTTTTGTATTTTTTCAGCATGTTTGGCATATCAATATATCTGAAATCTTTAGCATATTTAAACTGTGATATCTAGAGTAAAATTTACGTAATTAAAGTAGTATTTGGTTTTACGTAAATATAAACATAAATTTAATCTAGATCTTTTTATCCCATCAATGTATTATAATTCAATATCTTTAATTATGTTTTTTTATCTCGATTCCAGTGGGTAATATTCATTTGACTACATTAATGTTGAAATTTTTGAATTTTCTAATGTTCTAATGTTCTAATCATAATTATTTTCCCTGAATTTTTTGACATTATTAGCCAAATTAAACATTATCCTGAGAAAGTCTATATTTACAATTCTACCTTTCGATATAACACGGAACTGATCAGTTAAGAGTCTTATTTTACGAGAGCCTAGTCGATCATTCCCGCATTTTTTTAGTAGCCAGTTTTTTATTAACCACGATAGATGATGGCTCTATCCGAGAGCTCAATTCTCTCAACGAATTTTACTTTGGTGGAGAGTGATTATTTTAGTGACTGATTGCAACTCTAATTATTGAGACTACTTGAAGCAATGCCTAGGTGTATCTTTTGGCTGGTAGATTCTTCGTATTTCCCTTTATGCACGCAACAGGTAGGCCGGAATTAAAATCTATTAGTATTAGAATTCCAATTCTTTTATGCATTGCACCAAATTTACTACTTTTTTAGTTTATTTTACAGCATAATTTCTTTTATTGTTATCGTACCAATAAAATTTTGTGATTAAAAACAAAATCTTATATAGTTATGATAAATCAACTCGAATTTTTTCTAAATTGTATAGATAAAATATTCATATGTATTGAAAAAAAAAAAAAAAAAAAAAAACAGAAGTAAATTGGATCAAATTAAAGACTATTGAGATTTACAAGTTAAAATTCTCTTATCTGAATGGCTGAAGAAAAAAATAAAATCAAGTAAATTTCATATATGAAATCAAATATATCAAGCGATAAAAAATATTAACATTTTACTGAATGGAAATACTCTTATCATCACTGTGAAAGATGAAGATTTGTATCTAATGTGTTTTGAGATTTTCGGATTCTCAGGACCATGATTTACAGCAAAAAAATATAATTTTTCAGTTTTAAGCGAAATTAACTAGTGATATAGAACACTAATTTAAAAATTAAAACTTATAGAATCGCAAGGATAACTTGTAAAAGGTGGAGCTAGAACTAAAGATTAATATATTTATTAAGCTAATACAAAAGGGGAAATGGTGAAATAAGGAACTAATATACTAATGGAATTTATAGCAGATTAAACGACTTGCTTTTCCCTGAGATGGGAAGTCAGTCTTTTAAGTATCTTTGGGAGTGAGGGTTATATATAATGTAATTGTAAAACGTTGGCGTTTATGGCGTAAGGTTTGCTGTGGTCATTTTTGGGCAAAATGGTCCCTGTGCAGCCTGGGATTGTTTATAGACAATGAGGCTGTAAGAATGGATTCTTACGCTTCTATACTCGAATAATGCCAAATATTACAATATAAATATTATTTTTTCAAATAAAAAAGAAGAGCAAATTAGAGATATGTGATTGTATTTGAAAAACTTGATTTTCCAGTTTCGAGGACCTGCAAAGGAAATTTCAGAGAATTAAAAAGTCAGAAAATATAGAAAATACTTCCAGAAATGTAAGTCAAAAAATTAAAAATTAAAATTTTTTTTATCAAATAGCAATTATAAATTTTAAATTATAAACTAACGAGCTAGAAAATTTAGAAATAATAAAATAATTATTACTTCTCTTTATTTATCCTAAATTTTTTATTTCTCAACTAAAGTCGATGCAACTTCAATTTTTTTAAGGGCTTTTATCTGTTTCCAGTCAAATAGTATATTAAACTATTGTTAGGCAGAAAATTTATGATGAATTTAAGTGTTTTAAGAGACGCCTATAACATAACATAATTATTCATGTATGTATAACTTTGTTACTTAGAGTTAATTCATTTTTTCAGGAATAGTATATTTTTAACTGATAAGAGAATGTTCATAAACTTTATACTAATGTATTAAGTTAATTAATTAAAAAAATTGTAACATTTATTTTTTAATTAAGCTGATATTATATATATTTTTCTTATATATTTGAATTAAAAAATAGTATTTTTTAAGCATTAATAATACTCTTCTAATAAAGCGGCAAGATTATGGCAGAGATCACAAAAAACAGAATTTTCCTCTGTACTAATATAAATTTATTCGGTATCATCAGAAAATCGGTGAATAAAATAATCCTAGGAGTTTATATCAAGAATATTCAAATTTATGAGCATAGATTCCAAGAGAAAAACTCTGAGCGCTCCTAATTATCAAATAATGACAGATTTTCGGATAATACTATAAAATAGCATTCCTGACTTGTAGCCGAAAATTATCTAAGGAAATTTAGTATAAATTAGCCTTCGTATGACATTATCTAAAAAACGCTCAAATTTAAATTTATATATTTTTGCTCTTAAAAGTCTATTCTTATAATTTTAGTCCTTAATAGTATAAATTTATGTACTTTCTTTTTTATATTTCTTAAACTCCAAATCAAAAATCTTCATTATCAAGGCCACACTTAATCAAAGTTAGCACAGTATCGTCTTCATAAGTGCTAATAGAGTTTTTTACAAATTTTTTGCAATAAAATATTGCTATTGATTCGTGATATATAAAAATATCATTTTCTAGTATATATCTGACGTCTCCTAAATTTCATTTTCAGCTAATAAATTTTTTTATCTGATGTAATTAATGATAATTTCTACTCTAAATGCCCGAATAAATTCTAAAAAAATACAATATAAAGTATAGCTAATTAATACTTTTTAGTATTAAAATTTCTAAAATGTTATTGATACTAAATAAAGAAAAATTCTGATAAAATTTGATTTTAGCAATATTTATT
This sequence comes from Smittium culicis, assembly GCA_001970855.1. NCBI lineage: Eukaryota > Fungi > Kickxellomycota > Harpellomycetes > Harpellales > Legeriomycetaceae > Smittium > Smittium culicis. Next base: position 3,617 of record LSSN01000195.1, read on the forward strand.
TACATAATTTTATTTGTAAACTCTTGAAAATGTGAGTATTTAAGATATAAATTCTCCATTACTATATTTAAAATATTAAATATTTATATTCCAGTAGTTCAGTAATTATATTTTTCAACTTGACAGAAAAAAAATTATTTTTACGTTATTAAGTAATTTTATTGAGATAAGATATTTTACAATGATTATTTTACCTCCTAAAATTTTTTCCAACGTGAAAACCCCTCAATTTAGGTCTTTATATTAGAAAATAAGTTTAATTTTTTTCTAATCTCCCCGATAAATATCAAAATCTTGTAAAATAAATCCAGTGATAAAATGTGGTGTTAGAAATTGACACTATGGTTGTTTTCGGATTTTATCTAGGGCTTGAAATTTCTCTGAGAATTTTTTTTATTTTGTGAGGTTGAAATTACCAGTAAAAAAAATAACAAAAGAATGGTTAGCTGACCACAATTTAATTTGAAGCGATATTTATGTAGAAGGGAATTATTGATTTTTAATGAAGATCATACAAATGGAGAGTTAATAAAAAACTAAAAGTATTTAAATATACAATTTATATTGTATTTTTATTATATTTACCGTTATATTTGGTCTATAAAAAATCTAGTTTGGGGAGGGTCTATACTTTTTGAGCCAGGCCAGAGATATTGATATAGCTTTTATTTAAAATAGCTGTTTAAATTTTTCCAAAGGATATTTAGAAAAAATTTGAATTATAAATTTAGATAAAATCTATAAACCCCCTTCTATTATTAAATGCTATTTTTGAATTGAACAGTTAATATAAGACTCAGCGGAAAATTTTTTATAATTTAATTTTATTTAATTACGTAGACCATTGAATTCTATTTGAGTGACTGAAGGTCGCGAAAAAGATTGATGGTAGGCCATTTTTGCCACATTTCACTTTATTGGTAGATAAAAATAGATTTTGAAATAGTAAAGATAGGATCTAAAATAAATTTCTTTAACATTTATAGACTCTCCTAGAGCATCCCAATGATCATTATTCATTTCTAAAGTTATATCTTGCGGAAATTTTATCATAGGTTCGCGGTGAGCGAAATGATAATTTTTGGGATCAAAGGTCCTCTTGAAGATTGGTGTGTTTGTAGAGACAAAATTTTCGAGGTCTTGGATTATGGAGTAGTTTCTTTTGATGGTTTAAAATGATATTTTTAATTGTATTTGCATTTTTCTAATCCGCTTTTCGGGTTATTATTTTCTAAACTAACTATGTTTAAATATGCTTTTTTAGAAGATGCTGCTCTTTTTCTGTATTCAGTATCTTTCGATACTAAATATATAATGATATTTTTTATCCAATTATCAATTTTTTTAAATGATGCAGGATAAATTAATGGTTTAAATACAAAATTAATAGTATCTTTATATTCATTTAATGCGTAATCATGTGCTTTCTAAAGATCAACTTTTAATTTCTTTACTGGAAAATTATTATAGTCATTTTTTGGTGGAGCCTTCCATATTTATTATGCCCCCCCCCCCCTTATTTGCTGGGAATCATAAATAAATGAAAGCGCAGATATCTGATCAAATTAAAAACCTTGTAATACCTTATAACTCACTTCTGGGCCTTCAAGAAGTAGAGATGGCTAAAAAAATTGCAGATTTTTTGGCCAATGAGCTAAGAGAAACTTCTTTGTTGTCTTCCTAAGTATTTAAATTACATAATAGATTATCAATACTCCATTTTGGAAAGTTATGTGGAGATTTTACTATATTTTTTTTATTCCCTTCAAGAGCTTTCTGATTCTTCTATCATTTGATATTGGCTGATTTTCTGGCCATATAGAAAGCTAGTGTTCAGATATATCTGTATCGTGAACTAAAATTGATGATGGCTTCAATTTTAAAGAAGCTAGATATTTTGCTAGAAAAATCGCACCATAGTTTATATATCAATTGAATTCTCCTATGACCATAAAAAAAATTATTTGAGGCAAGAATAATAATTTTTCTATGTATTTTTCCTTATGGAATTTCCCATTAGCACTAGGGTTGGTTTTGATAATTATTTATCAAGGCTAATGAAGTATTCCCCGCTTGAAATTCCAATAGTTAGCGAGAGTTTGCTAAGTTCATTGGTTGGCATATTGCCGGTTTTATCAGTACTAGATATCATGGATGTGAAGGCCAGTTTTAGGTCACTATGTCAATTTTTTGCTGATCCAAAATTACTTTTTTGTAAAATTTGAAGTGTCATTAGGAGGGGAGGGAACGAATACGCTGCTGACTTTGCCTTAGGTTGAATTAGAGCGTCTGTCCCTAAAAATTCGCGATCCGGAACTTGAGAAAAATAGTGGATAATTTGATGGTTCAGTCCTGATGCGAAAAGATCTACTTTCAGAGGTCCCCATTAAATTTTGAGTAAGTTATACCAGCGCTTCATCAGCTTCAACTCCCAAGGTTTGTTCGAGTTCTGTGATAGCCAGTCTGCTAACACATTTTTCTTACCTTCGATATGTGTTATTACCACTAATATTTTGTTTTACATCGTAATTATAAATCATTCCTTTGCCAAATTCAATAGCTTTGAATTCAATGACGTACCTCTACTGATATATATTGCTTTGATGGTCATATTTCCTGTCTCCATTCGATTTTTTTTTGTATCTTCAGTATGCAGTGTAAAGTTTTAGCGAATATAGTAGGGTTATCGACTCTTAGTAAATCTATTATTTGTTAATAATAATTGTATCCCAAGCTCCGCTCATAGTCACTGTCTCGCTTGCTATACCCCAATCTGTCCCAGTAACATAGGCGATCACAGAAACGGGTACGTTTGGATCCATATTCAACAAGGTCAGAGGAGTAATGTTCCAACTATAAATATGGTTGTCTCACCATATTTAATCTTTGATGGTATTGGTTGATAGTGGACAGTTAGTTTCGTATCGGTAGTTTGATTTTTTTTAGAGATTGGATGATATCTATCTGTAATTCCCTTTTTTTATCGCATCTAGGGTTTAATGCTACTGCTGACGCAGAGATCAGGCCATTTAGATCCGTCACATGTCTTATGGTGACTGGTCTGTGAAGCGTTTTTTGAAATTCGTGTTAAATATTTTTCATTAGTTCTTGAATGATATAGATGGTCATTTTTAGCGTATTGAACATAAAACCCAGAAATTTTTGGCGTGTGCATGGTATGGCCACTGATTTTTCCTGGTTGGAAATAAATACCAGGTTCTGCATATGTATCATCTTGATTAAAGTATGTCTATGAATCTCTTCAGCTAATATTCCCAAGATCTCTATTTCGTACTTATAAAAAAATTGACGGATACCTACCAGAATTAAAGTTTCCAATGCCGGTTTTATTATTTTTTAGAATACTTTATGAGAAGTTATTAAACCGAATGTCAATGAGAGTAACTCGTATAACACTCACTGGTTTGTGGATCAAGATTATCGTGTTATAGAACTATGGAGAGGAATGTAGTGTTAAGTAGATTTTACATTGAGCTTTGTTTTAAACTCTTTCGGGTGAATTTGTTAAACAATGATTTGACACCTTTCATCTTTAATTCCTCTTTTAAAACAAAATCGTTCATATGGGTCATATCCAACAGCAACCAAATTTATTTTGGATCTTCCCCAGCAATTATTGGCAATGCCTAAGTTATATCCAAGCCATCTGGAGTTTGAGTTGCCCACAAATTTTGATATTTTCCCAAAATTTTACTTATAGATTGTTTTTTGTGGTATTTTAATGGATATACTTTGTTTGGATTTGGCTTCGACCTTGAAGCGAATGGTATCTTATACCCATTGATTATGATATCTAGGCACCAAGGTTTTTTTTATATATTTTAACCATTGATTTATGAGACTTGAGAGGCGGGAAGGCATTTCCAGCGACGGAACTGGATTTTGAGATATCACAAGCGATCGGGCGGTCAAGAATCATTTTTTGAAAATTTTTTGGTTTTCGTTTCGCAAGGTTCCGGGAGTACATACACGGGCTTTAATGCTCTTTTTGACTCCTAATTTTCCCTGTTGATGAAGAAGGTTTTGAGTGATTTTTTACATTTTTTGTGAAATTTTTTTTATTGGTAGATCGGTCATGTGATCAGAAGTTCGTCCACTGATTATTCGATTATTGATTTTTTTTTTACTTTTTTGAATTTTTATGATAATGAATTTTTTTCCGATCGGACGACTTTTCATTTCTGTCGATATTGCTTTTTCTACATTTTAACCATTATTTTTATGACTTATTTTTTTTCTATAACCACTCTGAAACTCTGCAGGGTTTTTTTGGCAGCGTGATAGGATTTTCTGGGTATTTTTGGAATAAAATCGACGTACTACTGCCACAGAACTGTGGTTTATAGGCGCTTGAGACGCATGATTGACCCCATCGGGTTCCAAAGTTTTTTCTTGCAAAGGTATAACTATTCTGTCCAAGAAATTTTTGGTTCTCTTGGTATTGTTGAGCTCCATTTCTTTGTTGAGTGTTTCGGTTGCTGAGGGTTATCCTGATAAGTTTTCCGGTTTTCCAATTATGCTTTGTTTTTTCAATCTGATTCAAGGTGGATTGATAGAATAAGAGATGTATTTCAGGGCCATTTGTGTCGGTAAGGCAGATTGTAGCGCCCTTGTCTAATTCGTGATCTTGAGTTGCTGAGGCTCTTCTTGCTTTATTACACTTATGGATATAGTTGAATGTAAGCCTGAGCAAGTCTTGGACGCTCCCAGTATTTATTGAGTATACTTATAAATATCGGATTTTTTCAGTGTTTCAATTTCTCTGAAATATCTAGAGACTTCTTAAATTTAGAGTCCAATTATGGAAAGATTGAGTATCTGTAGTTCGGATTATGTAATTGATTTATCTTCTTTTCCGGTCTATTGGCTAAGTCTAAAGGTTTTATTGAGTTCTTTGCTTTTAAAATAGCCCCCGCTAGGCGCGGGGTGTTTACTTTTGATTGAAGATATGGACTGGAATACAAGATTATGCCCCTAATCATGCTTATACAACCAATTTTTGTATTCATTATTGATATCCCATGTTCCAGGGTAGTAAGATTCACTCTCAGTGGATTAAATTTGCCTGTTTTTATCATCTTCAGTTTGTGGGCTGAGATCATCGGTGTTTTTCCACAATTCAAGTGCTTCGGTGGGCACCTGAATTTGGTGTTAAAGATCCTTAATACTCTGTTGCTGTTCCTGAACCTGTCGCTGTTGTTTACTATTTAAATCTAGCTTATAATTTTATTTTTGATTTTTATAAGGAACTTTATAGTCCGAAATGCGGCTTTCGAAATGGCTAATGATACACTGGAGGTACTCTGAGAGTGTTTATATATGTTAAAGAAATTTATTTTAGGTCCTATCTTTACTATTTATAAAAATTATTTTTATCTACCAATAAAGTGAAATGTGGCCAAAATTGCCTACCACCGATTGTTGAGAGAATCTTCTGTCCCGAAGAACAGTAAAGACTGTTCTAATGTAATTGAAGATTATTTGCGAATAAGCTTACCGATATAACTCGGAATTTATTCAAATTTAGTTACTTTTCTTATGTGGTATCAATATCCTTATTTATTATTAAAGTCTGCGATATGGAGAAGGATTGAATGACTAAAATTTTTACTTTATAATCTACAGCAACGATTTGTGGTTTCGGCGAAAGCAAAATACGTACTTTAAAGAGAGCAAGTTGTACCAGCTATGCACGTTAGATAAAAAAAAAACATTAAATAAAAATAATTTTAATTTTAGGTGGGCCTTGTCCTAAGTTTAAACTCGAAATAAGGCATTAATATTAGAAATGGTGTATTAAAAGCGGAGTTTTGGAGCAATAAATTTCTATTTACACGACTAAAAAATTATTTTAATATAGATTGAATCCGCGTGTAAAGAGTTGAATAAAATTTTCTATGCATATTCTTTGGAAGGTTTAAGACGAGACTTATAGACATGGGAGGGTATTAGCGCTGTTGAATCTGAGTAGAATTTGGTATATGAGCAACAATAGTCTGAGAGTATTAGGGCATGCATTAGAGGGCCTAGCCAGCTAGTCTTCCAAGGGGTTTAATAATGCTGGCCTGAGTTCCTTGCTGGCAGTTAAGAACAAGATTGAACTATTGGCTGGCACCAAGCAGTTTGGGTGTGCTTATTCGCTGCGAATAAATGATGGCTTTCGATTTGATGAGCGGTTATTGGCCCATAAGAGGGTGTTTACGGCATTGATCTTGGAGGCTGACTTTCTAATGAGTGAATCGATATAGACTGATGTTGATTTTATGCAAGACAACCAATAGATGGCCGATGATTACAAGATCTTTTTTTTTAGGTTTGTAATATTTAGTATTTTTTTCCTTTTTTCTGATATCAGCTTTGCATTATAAAAAAACTTCAGAAATTCAAACCGACCGCCCTTCTAGCTCTTATTTGCAAAACCATATATACGCTTGGTTCCTGCTTCCTTTAATTTCCACTTAATTTTCGAATTTCTTTACTCTTCTTTTCTCTCTTTCCTCCATACTTTGTATTTAGCCTTTTCCATCCCCATCCGCACCTTCACTCCCCTGCCTGCACTACCTTTTTTCTCCTTAATCTAAAATATTTAACTATGAACTCTAATATAAAAAGCTTTTTCACCTGGATTTCTCATCCTGAAGAACTTGTCTGTTCAGTCTTGTACTTGCTCAGACACTCTACCCCTGAAGAAGCAAACACTAAAATGAAATCTAGCGGTCAGCTCAAAAAATGCTATCAATTCCTCGAAGACACCTCCCGCTCTTTCGCCACTGTCATCCAAGAAATACATCCAAAACTCCGTGATGCTATATGCATCTACTATCTAGTACTACGAGGCCTCGATACTATCGGTAATTTTGCCCTCGCTCTTTTAGCTCCTTATAAATTTTCATGTTTTATCATCGCCCTACCCTATTTTATCATTTTCAAACGCACTATCTTTAATTTTATATTAATTTCCTCCAATTTCCTTTTCTCACTCTACTTTTCACTAACCTTCCACTATCAGAGGACGATATGGGTATAAACATTCAGTACAAAAAATCCCTCTTACTCGATTTCCACACCCATTTATACGAAATTGGCTGGTCCTTTGACGAAAGTAATTACCTTCTCTTTATTTTACTCCTCCCAATATCCCCTTTATTATTTCTTATCTTTCCATTCTTAATTTCTTTCTTCTTTGATTTGTTTTTTTTTTTGTTGCACTCTAGGCTCTCCAGATGAAAAAGATGCCCCTCTTCTCATGGAATTCCACGTTGTTATTGACGAATTCCTTAAACTCGATAAAGAATACCAAAAATCTATCGCTGAAATCACTAAACAAATGGGTGAAGGTATGGCCTTATTCTTGGACAGAAGAATCAACTCCGTCGATGACTGGAATGAATACTGTCACTATGTTGCTGGTTTGGTTGGAATTGGCCTCAGTAAACTATTCTACTACTCTGGCTTAGAAGGTATTGTTTTCTTCAATTTTCACTCCAGCTGCTATATTTAACTAAATTTTTATTTTATACAAACTGATACATTAAATTTTCTTTTTAACAATCGCACTATAGATAAAAAATTCTTAGATGCCGAAAAAATGTAATTTTTCAATAATTCTTTTATTTTTGTAATTACCACATATATTATTAACTTTAATAAGTTTTCTAACATCTAAACACTCTCTCCTTATTTTCATTTTCTATTCCAGCTCTAATTCAATGGGATTGTATCTACAAAAAGCAAATATCATCCGTGATGTAAATGAAGATCTCCTCGACGATCGTCGCTTCTGGCCAACTGAAATCTGGAGCAAGCACGTTAACTACATCCGCGACCTTGTTCTAAACAAAGACCAAACAAAAGGTGTTCACTGCTTAAATGAAATGTGCCTAAACACCTTCGACCACCTCCCTGATGTCATTGAATACCTTTCCATGATTCGTGATCCAACAATTTTCAACTTTTGTGCAATCCCTCAAACAATGGCTATCGCCACAATTGCTGCATGTCTCAACAACGAACTCGTCATGCAAGAAAACGTTAAGATTAGAAAAGGTGAAGCAATCAGAATCATTTACGAAGCAAGCAGCATGAATAACTGCTTGAAAATATTTATCAGATACCTCGATGCAATGAAAAAAAATATCTCCCGCTCCCCTGATGATCCTAACTACTCTAAAATCGTAAATAAAATCGATACTTTAAGAGCAAACATCAGAGCAAGAGCTAAATATGGTCTCTTCGATTACATCCCAAAAAGTGCTTTTGCCGCTGTTATAGTTTTCCTCGTTTTCTATTCGATTAGAGCATTCATGCTTTATATCATTGCTTCTGCTCGTGCCAACAGAAAGTAATATACATCTATATTTTTATCAAAAATCAATGTATGATCCTTATCGAGTTTTTTATTTAGCTGCTAATAATAAATTTATGATAATTTCTCTTTTTAAGTATAAAAAACCAAAAATAATTTTTAGCCCCTCATTTTTTATCGTTATTTTATAATAAAAAAATCATAAAAAATCATCAAAAATTTTTTTTATATCTTTAAAATGTGTATTTACAGTTCCTTAATATCAAATTGCTTGAAATTTGTCCAAAACCTTGATACCATTCAAATATTTTCTTTTTTATATTAAAAGTCTAAAAAAAGGAGTTTATTAAAAATTATATACGCTTCGTGGTTTATTAATAAATGTTTATTGGGTTTGCTGACTTTATTATTAACATTTCAGTTGCTAAAACACTACTTTCTCCCTATTAAGTTAATGCTCATTCAACTTTTTATATTTTTGCTGTCGGAGCACCTGGATTATTTGGTTAGCAGAGAATTTGAAAAGTTGTCGAGCTGTAGGCCTATTGGTGCCAAAAAAATTTTTCGTTGACATTAAACTAAAAATAACAATGAATATTCCATCGAACATTATACATAAAATAGCAATAAGACAGTTAATACCATAAAAATTTCTATATCAAATAAATATCGCAGAGTAACCAAGTCCAGCTAATCATACTTTTTCTTGATTTAATAAAATAATTTTTCTATCAAGCAAAATGATTTATAAGTGTTCACAATAACCTCTTTTCAAATTAGACACATAATTAACTAATCAACGTATGTACTAATAATCTTTATCTAAACAGTTAGCTAGTTTAAATTTATTTTTTACTGTATTTTAATAAAAAGATATTTTTCACAAATAAAAAATTTAATTTTTTATTTTTGAAAAAGCTTAGTATTTCCACTAATTTTTTTCTAAAACAAAGATTAATGCCTAAACTATTGAATTCTATGATCAGTATAGAAATTTAGCCATATATTCTCTGTATTCTGTATTCTGTATTCTGGATTAATTCATATTTTTTTAATTTAGTAAACGCTTTTAAGCATCATTCAAATGACAACCAAAGCAAGAGAATAATATATATATATTTATGAAAGAAAATGTATGATTCATATACATCTTTTCTTCGTTTAAATATATTGATATATTTTGAGTGTAGTGTACATTATTATTGCTCCAAATCACGGAACCATTGAAATATTAAAAAATGTATTCAAATCTCAAGACGCCTTTTCGTAAAGACAACTACTCAATAAAGTTATTAAATAAAATACACGATAGTGAAAATCGATACTCAATTGAGAATTTAATTCGACTCATTTATGATTTAATTAATTGAAAATATCAAAATTAGTTGAAAATTTTGATTCTTGGCTTTTAAATAGTAATACAAAATTTCAATTCTTTACCTAATTATGTGCACCAAACACTATTACTGTATATAATAAGGGGTATTTATTTACTTTTAGCTAGGATTAAAATCATTGAAATATTACATCAAACAAAATAATTAATATATATACTCTATTTAAAAAAAATACCTTGCAAATTATAAATAATACTTTATTAATTTTTATTGATCTAAAGTTTTTATTATATATTGTGCTGTAAGTGTATCTATTTAAAAATACACGACTTTAGAAAATCTTCTTGTTACAAATGTAAATCATATGGTTTTTATGTTTCAAGACAATAAAGTATACTACAAGTATGGCTATTGAAACATGATTTAATGTTTCAAAAGTAATTAGTTGGAATTTTCCCCTAAACCAGTTTTTTATTCTAATCGCTTAATACTATAGTATTTTACAGGGTAACATTAGACCCATCATTAAGAAAATAAATGAAAAGTGTATATATATAAACCGTCTACATTAACAAAAAAAAAATCTGTAAGATATCATAAATATACAACTCGATCCACTGAAATTTCAATTAATAACAGTAAAAAAAAAACTAAAATGGTTTTCTCTACCAATGAAGAAAAATTAATTCCTGGGTACAAAAAAATAAGAAGGTCTTTGCTTTTTGTACCTATATGCGATGAAGAAGCAATAACAAAGTCCTTATCCACAGAAGCTGATTTAGTTATTTATGACATGGAAGACACTGTGCCTCTGGAGCTAAAAATTAAATCTAGAGAAAAAATTCTTTCAATCATTGACTTACCGCGATCTAGCCGTTCGGAAATCGGAGTTAGGATTAATTCAATTGGATCTGGGTATGAATTAGACGACTTATATACGGTTCTCAAGTCGGATAAAGTGTCAGTACTCTTAATCCCTAAAGTTGAATCTCCATCAGACCTGCATTTTGTTACAAATATAATTGATACAGTTGCTTCAGAATCGGTAAAATCTCGAATAACTTTGATCGCTGCAATAGAAACCAGCTTAGCAATGATGAATGTCAAAGAAATTGCCACGTGCTGCAATAGACTCGACACTTTGATGGTATTTTACAGACTTTTAGCGACAATTATTACCTGTTATTAAAATTAACCCTTTTTTTAAATTCAGTTTGCAGTTCACGATTATTGTATAAGTGCAGAAATTACACGATCTGCTAAAAACCCTGAGCTTTACTTCGCCCGATCTTTGGTTTCAAATGCAGCTCATGCATATGGACTAGAATGTATTGATATGATTAACACTGATCAAGTTACTGAAGAAGAATTTAAAGAGGAATGTATTGCAGGATATAGAATGGGATTCTCTGGTAAGCAAGCAATCTGCGATGAACAGATAGATACCATTCATAGATCATATTGCCCAGACCTAGAAACAGTTAAAAAAGCTATCCAGAAATTCAAATGTAAGCATATTAAATTTGTAATAATTATGAATTCCAGTAAATATTAAAAAATAATAATTTTTTATCAGATTATATCGAAAAAACAACTTGTGGCCTCGAAACCAACATTTTGAACTCAAAAATGTAATTTATCTTATTTATTTATTTATCTGGAATATCACTAAAGCTTTTATATTCTTATTTTTTTAGCAATGATATTCCGTATTTTTGTTGGGCAAGGCGTGTTATTAGAAGAGCAAGAATCAGCGGAGTTGACGTTGATTCTCTCCTTAAATAAAAAATATCTTCATTACTCTAAACCTATTTTTACTATACATTTTCTCAATCATGTTTAAACGTCAATAAGCTTGGTTAAATATTAAATCTAGTTTGTATTAAAATAGATAATATTTTTATTGTATTATTTTTATTTATTCGCTATTCTAATACAATAAATCAGATAAAATCACATTTTACTGGTTTTTAATCGCCATCACTTTATTACTTTCGCCAGTTTGACCATTACTATTGATAGTGTTGCGATTTATATTTGCATTTAGTTATTGGATTTCAATATAGTTAAACAAGACAGATTTATTGATTATTTTTTATTTAATAGCTACACTAATGTCGTACATTGGAATGGATTGATTAAACGAAACGAAAATTAGAAAAAAGACCATTTAAAATTTTAATGGTAATTGAAATTAATGTTTTAGCTACTAAGCAAATAGATGATGAGTAGAATACATATCTTCCAACCCCCCCCCCTTCATTAAAGATTTTGTAGTTGAAAATTTTTTGCTAAAGAATTTAATAAAAAAAATAGTATGCATATTAGGAGCTACTATACTAGTTGTGCTATAGCTATTCTTCTGGTATATCAGGTATAACCATGCGCGAATGCGATAGAATATATGTATCATAATACCACACTTGATACTATTTGAATATTGCTGAAATGTTAATTTTACAAAATAATCGTAAATGAAGCTTATTTCTAAACAAATCAAGTTCTTTGATATCATTATATTACTATCAGACATTGATTTTATTGCGATTGACAGAAATATGGCGCCTTATACAAATTTATGAATGAAAGTTCCAACTAATTTAGATAAAATATCTATAAGTTGATTTCCTCTCATCTCACGAATATATATCTTGCGCACATAAATTATCCTTCTAATGTTTACAAATTGATCACTAATAAGCTAAATTAAATTTATACATGTATTTATTAATCTTTCAGCAGTAAGTGATTTTATTATTTATACATTGGGTTTTTTATTAGCTTAATAACAAAAGGTACTACGATCATAAAAGTAGATTATATATATTGAATATTAACAACGATTTGTGAAAAAAGAATTAGTGTTATACATATCTTCAAATTTAGACTTTAAAACATTGCTTTATTCTTTAGATATTTTTTATAAAGATAAAAACTTTCAAAATTACTATGTAATAATAAATAGAAACGTAAAATTATTTATTTTATTCGTCTCAAAGAGTTTATTAAACGCGATTTAAAAGTATACAAAACACTAATAAAAAATATTTTTACATCTGACCTCCCTCTGCCGCTCTAGAAGCTACATACCCACTGGAAATTGGACCAAAGGAACCAGTAAATCACTTATACTTTTATGTTTAACTGCTCTGGGCAAGCAGATGACGTTATAAAAATTTAGTTGTTTTCAGGATAAAATTTTTATCGACTGTGTCAGCTCGAAGCTGGATTAAAGATTTTTAGAGCCCCACCCTTCCCCGGAAGAAATTTTTAAACGAGCCTCAACTGGGCTTCGGTGAAATTAGAAAGTAAAAATGTTTCGTCAAAACTGATCGGCGTTGATATGAACCTGCCGATTTTCGATGATCGGAGATTTCGCCATCGACTGCAGATCAGGAGTATTTGGTCGACACACTATGATATATACATTTTACAGATGAGTAATTTTTTTTTTTTTTTGGACTTTTTGGTTGACAATTTTTATGTTTGAGACATGTTGGGCGGTCCAAATGTGTTATTGCGTTTATTCTTAATTTCCTTAAGGCACAGCTTCAGTTCCAGATACATTGTTTGAATGTTAAATCAATTGCCTTTATTTCCTATTTTCTGGTCTACTGATGTATCATAGACTGGTTATTTCGTCGTTTGCGTTCGACTATAGTGATTATAGTCTGACCGTTTGAATCTTGAGTGCAGATTTTTTTTATCTACCGGGCTCTTCCGGTCACCTAGGCGACCATCTGGGCATTCATAGTGCATTGATAAGATTGGTCACTTGTGAACAAAAAATATATTTACTAGTAATTACAAATTATACGCCCAATGCAAAAAACGACAATTAACATTAGTCCGTTATGAAAAAAAAAATTTTGTAGTTTATTGATCTTAAAACAATATAATTTTTGAATAGGACATTGTTATATGCTCTTATCGTCATTTCAATTCAATATTTACATTCTAGAGCCTCAAAACCGAAAATTCAGACCATTCAAAAAATTTTTTTATTGTTAATTTATTTCAGTTCCTAATAATTAAAAAAAGAATACTATTCATAAGAGAGTATAAAAAAATTAAAAAACAATTTAAAAGATTTATTTCAGATAAAAAATTTCATCTGAATATTTTAAAGAGAAGGGGTGTGGAAGTGATTTGGATAAAACGGAATTAGCAGGGTATATTAAAGAGCATCTCTGGTTTTTTGATATCTTCTCATTGTACGAGACTTTAGTGATTTTGTGAAATCGACAACGCTGCTATTTTTGAAGATATTTTTTCTTTTAGATATATCTGCGTCATCTGACTCAGGTGTACTGCTGAATTGGATGAAGGAGAATTTGGAAACAGTTCCTGTTTTTTGTAATACTTTTGGCTTTTCTTGGTTTAGACTATTTCTAACATTTGCAGATTTACTCTTTCTTATGGTATTGTAAGACTTCAAAACCTAAATTATATAATAATTAATAGGTATAAATACGATGAAATTTAGCAAATAAGATAGATAAATGAACATAAAAACTATTTACCATTTTATTAACAACCTCGAAAACACCGGATTTTCTATTATTTAATTCTTGACTATCGGTATTTCCAGTTTTTTCTTTTCTCTGAATAGGAGCGTCATCCTCGGTATCATTTAGAGGTATTTTTTTAACCTTTTCAGAAGTATTGAATCTTTGTGAGTCCAATAAAGCCTCTCGCTCTTGATTGTTTTGAGATTCCATGCTTGTTGCTCCAGTTTCTATGATTTTATCTGTATCTTGAGTCACTAACTTTATGTTATCAGATTTGGTTTTTGAGCTTATTTCCTCGCTAATATCAGCGCTTTTAATTTCTTTGGCTACTTCTCTATTTTCTGATACATTTTCTTTTTCAATTATTACAGAACTTAAAACTTTTACTTCATCATTTTTAGACTTGTTCTTATCTTCGATTTCTGTACTATTTTCTTCAGATAGTTTGGTTTCATGACCAATAGTATCTGAAGGCTTAACTGCAAGCTTATTTTCTTCGGTACTATTTTCAGAATTTTTGGCCGCAACATCAGGAATACTTTCTTCTTCTGAAACGTTAGGTTTTGTAGAAATTTCAGATTTTGATTTTTCGATACTAATTATATTAGATATGACACTACCTTTATGATTGACTTCAATCGCTTCTTTTTTTTTATCATCATGAATATCTATTTTTCCTGAAACATCAAGTTCATTATTATCTTTTGAAGCAGATTTGCTACTCAATTTATCTTTAGAGCTAATAAGATCCTTTAAAGCGCAGAGGTCTGAGGAAGAGCCGCTATCTTCGTCGATTGAAGGTGTTTTCGGATCACTATTTTTTAAATCGCTGGAGTCTTTGATTTCAATACTTTTAACGCTGGTATGATCGTTTAAAGGTTTGACAGCTTCAAAAGCGTTTCCACTGCTATTAAAACTATTGGTTTTTGATTGGATTACAACGCTACATTCCATACTTAATTCAGCGACATAGTTAAGCTTTTTCTCAAAATCCATAGCTTCCGGCTGATATCCTCCATAGACACCAAGAAGCTCCGGGTTGCTGACTTTGTTTAAAAGAACCTTCTTTCTTGTAAAGTTTATTCTTTTTGATTTATCCTTTAGTTCAAATGTGTTGCTGTTATGGTGAGTATCGGCTTTGAAATTAGTTGTGCTAAGCTTAGCAAGAAAGTCTGGACCTTTAAAATACTTCTTGTTATCAACATTTGTTACTATTCCAGTCTTAGAGAAATCATTTCCAGAAAAGAATGCCAAATTTACCAGATCTTCAAGTGATTCTTGATTGAAAACTGATGTATCAAAAACATAATTTTCCGAAATAGGGTAAGAATTTTGGGTTATAGTTCTTAAAGGTTTGTGGCCACTTCCAATAACCTCATAAAAATCTTTTCCTTCGCTGTTTTTTGGAGTAAAAGTCGCATTCTTTTGTCGTGATGATTCATGAGGCTTAGTTTTTTCGTTAATATTTCCATTCTGCGCCTCGTTATTATTATTATCGGATACAATTTTTGTTGGGACAGATCCATCATCGTCGAGTCCTAAGACTCCATCGACTGCAAAGTTGAGTTGATATTCTTGAGACATTTTTTGAATTAAATTTTAAATATTTTTTTGTGGGCTCAGAAATTTTTTTTTTAATATTATAGTAATTTCTTTAGAATTTAAGCTCTTTAATGATTAATTGACTCTACTTTTAATAATAATTATAAATTCAAATACTAATATTTTTGTTTCAACAGGAATTAAAAATTATACAAAGGAGGGGGAAATCGAAATTTTAAGAGGGAGGGATTAAAGAAACTTTATTAAAAGTGGCTATTAAAATGTATATATTAGGATAATAACAGATTTGGAAAATAAAAAACTTGGTTCAAAAATAAATATTTTTTATATAAAAGTTAAAACTATGGATATAGCACCAATATATAAAAATTATCGTAAATAAATTATATATAAAATAATAATAAATTTGTAAGTTATTTGCTAAACTAAAACCCACTACTTTTTCTGTATGGTTTTTTGATTATTGCGAATAGATAAAAATAAGCATTAAATAGCTCGCAAAGTTCTTATTTAATGTGGAGGTGAATTGGAACTTGCAGGTTTTTATTGGAAATACTGCTATTTCTAGAGACAATTAAAAAAAATTATCTATAATTAGCCTCAGTAATAATAAAAAGCTATTGTCCGTTAATATACTTACAGGCAAAAATAGAAATAAAAAATATCATTCTTTGTTTAATTAATAAAATGAAGAGTATGAAAATAGTGAATTCTCATATGCTACAATTCAAATAATGTCTTTTTGAATCGAATAATCTCTTCTAACAATCAGGGATCGATGAACTTATATTACACTTGATTATACATTTAATAAAAATAAATGTTTAAAAATATACATATGCATAAATAGCAGACTAAAAAATATCCCAGTAATGGAATTGGACTTGCATCAAAAAAAATATATATATAAAGACAATTACCAAGCTCATTCTTATTGGGAATTCAAAGAATGTTTACGTTTAATGTAGAAACTGACTCAAAAAATGAATTTCTGCAAGAAACTGCATCTATAACTGTAAAATGCTAGCTAAAAATGTAATACGTACATCCAATTGAAAAAAATGATATTAAAACAATTAAAAGTCTATCACAATAAACATTTATTTACAAGGTAAACATTCTTATTACTTTTCAGGTAGATTTCCATAGGCTGAAAATGAATTTTTAGCAACTACAATAAACCATGAACTTATTTCTCATTATTTAGATTTTTTTTGGTTGTAAATTTAGATGCACTTGCGCTTAAACCTCTCACTACATGTTATATCTGATAAAGTACTTATTTCTTCTTTTTTTTTAACTGAGATAGATAAGTAAGCTATAAACAATTGAGTGTTTTTTAACGTTGATGGAAGTGAACGCATGTTTATAATCACGTATAGACGAAATAAATTTTTTTTAGGAATTTTAATTATTTTTTTAAATGTTATAGGAGAATATAAAATAGATCGTATATTGCATAATAACGTAATAGCTTAAGTGGATAGTTGCAGTTTGTATAAAATTATATAAACATTGAAATTGTTAGAAATAAATAAGGCTATAATGTGTTTTTTTATTAGTTAAATTTGTAATGAATATTAGAAGGTGATTGCTCTTTTAGTAATTTAATAAAAATTCAATTATTAATGAACAAATCTTATTTCTAAGTTTTATGTAAAAGCTTGACTTTATTGTAGCAAAAATAAATAGTTATTAGTACATATTTCCTGTAATATTATGCTTGAAGAAAGGATATAAACAGAAAATACTATCAATCAGTTCAATAGTTTTTGAAAGAAAAAAAAAACCATTATCGTTAAAAAGCGTGGACGAGTCGGTGATATAAATCATTTTCGTGTATAAATATATAATGAGTAAGTATAACAAAAAGATCAAGAGATTTGCCAAGATTGTTTTTTAGTTAACCTTATTGTTATACTGATAAACTGAAGTAACTATATTCAGTTATTTTATGAGCTTGATGACAAAGAATCTTCTAATTATATTTTCTCAGTTGAATTTAAGTAAGTTTTCAAGTTGGTAAGCAAGATATTCAGATTCGTACTCTTCATACTCGGCGGCCATTTCTTCTAATGCTATATCTTCAATAACTTCTTCAGGAATAGCCTCGATCTGTTTATTCTGGATATTTTCAATTTCTTGTCTCATTTCTTCTTCGATTTTCGCTAAAAAATCAGGATCCTCATCCAAAGTCAGGCTCTTAGCATAATTTGATTTCTGAAAATTCAGCCATTCTTCCTTTACTATTTTGCAATAGTCCTATATTGAAACAATTTACAATTAGTTATTGAGAATATTATAAGATCAACTACGACTTACTTGTTCTTCGATCTCGTATATTTTTGATTTAGATGCGTAGCTTTCAGCAAAAGGATCATAGTCTGCATTATTGAAGTCGTAATTCCTATTCTTGTCTACATTTTTCTTTCTGTCTGACACTATCCTTTCGAAGCAATTATTTCTGAATTTTACTCTCCAGTCATCTACGAGCGATTTACTTTTTCGATACACAAAAGATGTTTTGGATAGATTTTTAAAATCTGGCCTTTCAAGCGGCTTTGGCGGTGAAGAAAATGAATCGATTTTCATTTTATTTATCCTAAATTTAAATTGAAATTTCAACTCAGAGCTAGTAAATTCTTGGATTTGCGAGTATAACGAAATGTTAACGGAAGCTGTGTTGTTTAATCTATGTTATGTTTTATCTATTTCTACAATATAACTATATTGGAACTCCTATCTTTTTTTATTTGAGCCTTTTAGGCTATTTTTATAAATCTGTTGAGTATAAAAAAAGTATAAATATCGTGCGTTTTATTATAAACAATCCTAGCAAATACTTTCCTTTTTCAACCCGTTTTTTTTCAAAATCTCTCCTGCGCCTAAAACATGCATTTACTTTCTGGCCAATAATAGTATGGCATCATTTATTTTCAATTAGAGAATTTTGGCAGCTAAATTTCTGACAAATAAGCTTCATTATTTCAGCTGTTTTAACAATATTATTAATATACGTAATTTTCCAATCGATTTTTAAGAATTTGGGGGATTCTTAACGAAGAGAGCACTTTGTTGCAATGGTTATTTAGTGGATTGCTTTTATAATCAAGATAAGCCAATAAATTTATAAATTAATTATGAAGCGATATTATTGACTAAAAAAAAAAGGCATTCCTTTTTTTCTATAGCAAATCAGTGATTTGATTGGGCCAGATTCCCGATTTAAGCTTATTTTTTTGTGGGAAATCTTAAGAGCAGGAAAGATTAAAATAAAGGCTATAAAAAAA
>LSSN01000195.1:22952-52617 GCA_001970855.1 Smittium culicis
ATTTGTTAATTCTTCAAACTTTTAAAAATTTTTGGTTAGTAAATGTTAAATTCACCACCTGTAAATTTAACCAACAACAAATAGTTAATAGCTTTAAATATTTAAAAATTTTGCTACTACACTTCAGTTCAAAAGATATACTTAGGATCAAAAAAAAAAAAAAAAGATATACTTAGGACCAAGGTTCTAGAATTGCAAACCACTTAACAAGCCTCACCAATGGTTGCATATATGAAGAGTAAAATTAGAAAATTTCAGCTAAAAACCATTTGTTCGTTATAGTTGATAGATTATCTAGATTATCTCAAATCAAAAATATGCACAACAGATTTTTCTACAAGCTGACAAGAAAATGCTGTTTTTATAACTTGAATATTTAAAAAAAAAATTTAGCGTTTATGGAAACATTATAATTATGATTCTACTAATCAACCATAATCTGAAATTTTGGTATGCTGTATCTATTGATTTTACATATTACTGATATATATAAGTTTTATACACCTTCAAATTATATTATTGATAAATTATAATTTTATTTTTACATAGTTTTTTGCCCATCCTATTTCGATATTATTTGAAAATCATAATATAAAAAACACCAAAAATTCAACTAACTATTATTTGATAGCAAAATATCTTATCATTTAAATTACTATAAATATATGAATAAAAATTAAAAAATTTAAAATAACACAACCTTTATCAAAAATAAATGTTTGTGATTTTTTACGAATAAGAAAGACATATGAATTAATTTAACGGAATCAGTATGATAATGAAAATTACGATTTTTTTTATGATTGAAATTACTAAAAAAATTTATTTAAAAAAATCTAAAACTCATAATATAAGTAAGAATTAATATATTAAATAGTTTTTTTTTTGCTTTTTTTTCTGAAAATATAAAATCATGATGTAAAAAACACGATGAAATATTTTATATTCGAATACTGTCAATGTGAATGTTTTTTACGATAGTTAATTAATTAAAATTTATAAAGAATAAAATAGCTAACTACTGGGAATATTAAGCCTTGTTTGACGATATTTTCTTTATTTCAAAAGAATAATACAGTACTTATATATGTTTTTTATTTTTAGATATTTATTTTGGATGAATTTTTGTAGATCAATTATATTATTTAGCTGTGGAAATTTACCAATTTTTCGATATTTTCTTTGATTGTGCTATAACCAAAATATATTATGACATTTAAATTATAATAAAATTATTTATATATATATTGTGTAAAATCTAAACATAAACATGATCCAAAATACTTATTCGATATCCTTAGAAGGAAATAAATTTACTTTTTATCATCTATATAATTTAAATATACTACTTTTTCATAATTTTTTTGTTAAAATAAATATCGATACATATTATACGCGGAAAGAATAAATTTTAACTGTTACTATCTTATTAGATAATACTAAACCGAAAACTAAAAATCAATAAAATATGTGAGATAAAGTGAACTAATAAAAATTTGTGTCGTATATATTGTAAAATACGCGATTCTGTTATCATCACCATCTTTAGGTAAAGGTAAAATTCAACGGTTGATCAGGACTTAAAATTTATCCTTGCCTCCTAAAATATATTAATTGAGCTCTTTAAAGCCAAAATTAATATATATTATGCTTCAGAGATAAGATATATTAACTTACTAAAAATTTAATATCTAACTATATAAGTTATTTGAAGAATTTCTTGCGATCCAATAATATGTATAGAAATAGGATAGTAAGATCAGAATGCGTTAGAGACTATTTCAACTGATTTTATACCCTTGATAGCCGCAAGTACTGCTGCGATAGCCCTACTCTTATGTATAGCTGTGTCGGTTCCATGGCTTATTAACTATGATATAGATCGAATGTGCTTAAAAATGCTATAGACAGATAAAGGAATTGATTTAACATTTAAAAATCTATGTTTTTTATTAACTAATCGCTTTATATTTAATGTGTGTGGTATAGAAAGAAGCGTTGAAGGTAGCTTTCCATTGAGTGTCGCGTGAGCATACATAGGAGACAAGATTGAATCTGTGTTTGCCGATATTTTGCAAGACTTTTATATTGGTCGGCCAGTTCGATTTTCTTTTAGTGCTAAATTGAAAACATTTAGCACCCATTAGATTATGCGGCTGCATCCATTATTTATTCTTGTATGCCACTGGCTCTCAAAAAATCGCTGTAGGAAAAATCCAGCTAATTTTGGAGGCTATATTTCTAAAAGAGAGATAAATAGTAGGATCCCATTTCTTGAATAATCTTATCACTGGAAAAATTTCAATAAAGCATGAAAAATTATTTAATCAAAGAGTAATTCCAAAGCTCTTTGAATTTGGAAATAATTGTGTCGTTTTCATATTTTTTGGGATTTGATGCTAATTTTATTAAAGCAGATTTTCAGGCTTTAATTGAGCCTAATTTTAGTTTATCTATAGTATAAATATCCGCCAGATATTTTATTATCTACGGAGCTGTGATCTCAGATCTTATCTTGTATGAAATTCTACAGTTTAAAAGTACTGCTGGATAGATAATAACCTTGATGGAGGCAGGATAAGTTATAATCTCAAAAAGATTCAGTCAAAAACCAAATTTCCGAAACCTTGGGTTTTGAGGAGACTCCTATGGCCCTAAATTTTATCAATCTCTAATAATTGTTTGTCGAGAGTACTTTATTTCCGTTTTTTGGGTCTGGTATGATCTTTTTTGCTTGTAGTAGGAGTTTTTGTGAGGTATAAAGGTACATGAGGTCCAAAAAATAGATTTTTGACTTCCACATCGACCTCAAAAGAGTCGTTTTTTCTTATCCTCGTCTGATATTCTAAAGAATTTGGGAAATTAGGGTCGAATGTAGGAAGGAAAAAGGGTTCCTGAGCCCGTAACGGTCGTAACTCAGTATTTTCTCGCCTAATACCTTCGTATTTAAAATCCAGCTGAAGTATGCTTACACCTTCTTTTTACTTTCTGGTTCAAAAAGGTTCACATCCCGTTGCCCCTATTCTGAACTTAGTGTTTAGAATTTCTCTTGTGAAAGAAAACGCTCAGTTTTTTCTGTCAATCTGCTTGGAACATCTACTGGATTGAGCACTGAAGGATAATATGTACTTTAGGCCTAGTATTAATCTTCAGTAATTTATCACATATATTTTCTGATATATTGAGAAGTTTTGGGAAAGATATTCCTCAATAATTCCATAAATTTCAGGAGCCATATAGTTTTTTGAGTATTCTAACATGTAGAGACTTATCAAAATCATCGGCCTAAGCGCAATAAATACTGTTTAAGGCTCTTTGGAATTTTTTAAATTTCGCTTTGATTCGATTCCATAGTTCAAAATACGTGTGAGGCTCAACGGCTATCTTCTAGCCTGTGTCGCTGGAATCTGAAAACACTTCCAATTCGGGTTTCGAGAGCTATAGCAAGATCCAATTTTATGAAATAGGTTTTTTCTTCCAGGGAAATAGGATCCGGGTGACTTTTTTTTTTTTTTTTTTTTTAGGATTTTATTTACATAAAAATCCGAATGATATCTTTCGCCAGAATAGCTGTCGAAGTCTATGATTTCATCTTCTACAGAAAGTAATTTTCGTTCTCCAAAAGTCGAAAAATTATCACAAGCCTTGATATAAGGGTGATCAAAATCGATTGAGATTTTCCGATGAATCTCGATAGAAATACCAATTCGTTTTTACAGCATAAAATAGGCTTCTGTACTTTCTTCTAGGTCCCTAATCTTGGTTAGAGGTACTTTGAGTGTCATTTATCTGGTATTATTGGCCATAACCAGGAATTTTATTTGTTTTTATAGGTATTTATAATATATATTTTCGTTTACCTTGAATGAAAGCTTCATGGTCTTAAGTTAAATTAATATGTTTTTTTATTATTTCATTGCTCTCTTAGTCAAATAAAAGATTTTTTATCAAAGTTATAACCTAAACCCGATTGGAACTCTTCTAAATCATCATTAGTTGTAGCTTCTTGGTGTTATCAGAAGAATCTATTATGGTCCAAATTTATTTTCGTGGCACAAAAAATAGTGGTAATTCCAGTACATCAAGAGATATTTCCTCGACATCATTTGAATTAAGATAAGAATTAAAGCTTCCTAAATGTATAAAAATATCAGATAGTCCTTGAATCGAATAATTTTGCAAATTTTTTGAGAGTTTGCAAGTCGAATTTCTGTTATATAGAGTGGCGATTCATTTTATTGAGGTCTAGCACTAATAGAAACCCACCGGTTTCCTTATCAATCGTGAATAGTTGGATAAAGAAGACGAGGTGCTTCTTCTGGGTCTCGTTGATATTCACTTTTTGATAATAGTGCGGCTACCTATTCTTCCAGGATGTTGCTGACTCCCAATTCAGATTAATTTTGTACTGATGGGATTGTGACGCTTTGAATGAGATCAAAGGTTCAATCATAAAATTATGGCATGAATGAGGGAGAATTTGCAGCTCAGCCTTTATGTGAAAAAGAAAACTTGTAAAAATTTTTTCACCTCCTCCTGAATTATTTTCATTGAGGATGGGCTCTTTAATTGGATTCTAAATTCCGTCTGTACTATACACCGAATACATAAGATTTTCTTCAGTTTTTTCCATTAAAAATTGAATGTAGCGATTCTTATTCCTACTGGGATCTTTGATTAGTCTCTATAGAGCTCCCCTTTTGAGGACAAGACCAGTTTAACAATGGTTTTACCTGAGATCGGTGGCAATACTTGAGAAAGATATATGAAGGTTATACCCGAGGTTCTTAGATCAGCAACAGAGTGCTTCTGTAAGAATAATTTGAGATCGTATTCTGTTCATTCTTACAATGCATTTGAATTATCTGGAGATTTTTTCAGTATTATTGATTATGAGAGCTCCTGATGTCTCTTGAATCATTATCACTGTGTTTTCGTATTTGAAGTGTTGCTTAGATTTTCCTAAAAACTTCAACCCTTTTTGCAGGTTAATCAATGTAGCTTGGGTCAAAGTGGAGTCAATTTAGGGGATAAAATACCTCAAAATACTGGAAATTAGAACATCAGGATTCTCTGTAGTGTAGATTGAAAGCGTATTTTGAATATTACGGTTTAAATAATAGCAATCTTGACTAGTAGCTTATATTTGGGTCAACTTATTTCACAGAGAGTGGAATTAATTCCGTTCAATGGGCTCGATGCTGTATCATTATGTGGTGGTAAAATTTAGTTTATTGAACTAGCCTTTTGGAAATAACGGGGTTCAATTTTGCACTCCTCTTCGGTCAACGACTACCAGAAGAATTTTGATTTAATCTACGCAAGCGCTTTGGTAAGCTCTGGATATACTGTTAAATATGTAATTTATATCATTTTTGTATAGTAAGGACACTATTTTTCCTGGTTACGACCCTTTACACGTAAGAATTTTTACATTATCTCAGCCATTACTTCGATCTATTCTAGGATTGATAGAGTTTATGGTTTAGTCCTTTGGATCAAAATATATTAGTTTGAAGCAAAAAAGCCTTAAATCTTCATATTCGTAAAAAATTTAAGGCAAAATATTTATATGATAGTAGTGTGCCTTTAGGAAAGATAAGATGATTAGGATGTGAATAGTGGCGAATTTTACATTATATGGATCAAAAAAGATTTTATTAGTTAATTTAATTCACTTATTTTATTGGTTTTTAATATTTTGTTTATTATTATTCAATAAGATGGTAACTCTTAATATTTACCGTCTCTTTAGTATAATATTTTAGATGATTCAATAATTTTTCTAAAAGTACATCTAAAACATTTTTGATAAAATAATTAAATGCATAAATTAAATGCATAAATTAAATGCATAAATTAAATGCATAAATTAAATGAAATATCCATCAATATAGATACATGAAATTCTAGTTTCCTACTTTAAATTAATAAAGGTGTCATAAAAAAATGACGTTTAAATTTTAGTAAATAAAGCTTTTTATAAATTGAATAGAATCAATTAAAATTTTTTTAGTATAATAATTTTAAATTATATGATATTTAAGTGTTTAAAGCACTTATTAGTTAAAACATAATTCACTTCTAAAATTTTAAATATTTGTGTGAAAATTTATTTAAATTAGTTTTATATTTAAAAATTCAAGTTGAATCAAATATAATCGTTTTTTTAAAAAAAAATAATTTTAATAAAAATTTTTATCAATTCCATATTAATAAATAATAAAATTTTTATAAAATAAAGGGTATATATCACGATATAAACAATGGTATAGTAAACAGAATCATTTTATTATATCTATTTATAATCTGATTTAGTTTTATTATAATAATATTAGTATGATTTTTTATAACCATTTATTATCAGGGTTAAATTATTTTGGGATTATACTAGAGTATAAAATTTTTTTATAAAAAAATCTGAATTTCAAAAATTTCCTAATATATTAATATTTTTGAAAACATAAATTGTGTGATTTTTGATGACTAATTCACTATTGTTAATTTATAAAACCGCTCGAAAATAATTAACCATTATATTTTATTCTATCAGTTTATCAGTTTATCAATTTGTCTATTTATATTGAATTTTAATAACATTAATAATCAATCAGTAATATTATTTATAAAAAAATACGAAAATTGATTTTTTTTGATAAATTACTGAAGAAATATATACTTGTAATAATTCTTATTATAACATTTTTTATAGAATTATCTAAAGTATAAATATCAAAATTTAATATATTCGCTTTTAAAATCATTTTATTTCTATATTTAATCGATCAAAAACTAGTTTATACTATTGATTCGAAAATTATGTAATTAGTAGAATCAATAAATTTTTTTATGGTTTGAATCAATCAGATATAGCAAGCTATTTAGATAACTACCACACTTTTTGTTGCTAATCGCATGATTTTATTATTTAATATTAGATTTAGACCGAAGTAGCAAATTATAAATCTTTAAATTGGAATATATAATAAATTATCGTATTAGAATTCTACAAAATGTATAAAATTCACTAGAGTTTATTCGTATAATACTTAAATCAAAACTCTGAAAAATTCTATAAACTCATTTAAATATTAACAATAATCTAAAAAAATTATAAATTTTCGCATAGATTTTAAGCATATTATGCGTATTGAAGATTTTAATTAGTATGTAATAATTTCTTTATACTTTATTATAAAATATTATCGCAGTTAATTAATTTCAATAACAAATGGGCTAATTATAGTAATTGCTCGAAATTTTTGTGATAATCTCTTATTTTTTATTAATTTCAATTGCAAATTATCATTTAGAGTACTGAATTTTTTTTGAGATGATTTTTATCCAGAATAATTTAGAGATAGGAAAATTTAAATGAGATTCTTATTATATATATTAAAAGATAAATATTATAAGTAAAAAGCGATTAATCCGAAATAAGGTTGTTAAAATATCAATTTTGAATTGCTATTAGGGTAAATATTTCTCTATCGCATTAAAATAAATACTAGCAAACATAAAATATTAAAAATATGCTATATTTTTTATATTAAAAATTAGAATTCACAATCTTTTATTTAAGCGATGAATAAATTTATAAAAATATATAGGTTATATTTAATTTAACAGAAAAAATTTAATAATAATAAGTTCAGTTAAAATTTTAATTATAATTTGTTTCAGAGAATAGATAATATTACATTAAATATTAATTTTAAGCCCTAATTCCAAACTATTTTTGAATAAAATAAATATTAACTGAGTGAATAATCATGAATTAAAAATATGTAGATTATAAATAAGATCAATTATGATTTTTATACAACATTTTTTAATTTTTTTAAAGATATTAAACTACCTTATAGATATAGGATACTATGATTTATTATAAAAAATATTAAGCTTTTTATCTTTTTTTCACGTTTATTGCTATTTAAATATTATATAAAAATATACTAAAATACTTTTATATATCATATGATGGTAACTGATTATTTAAATATGTTAAATTTATTATTGATTAACTTTTACTATTATAATTCACCTAATAAAATTTATATAATTTATAATTTAATAAAATTAAACTATTTTGAAATATAAAATATATGCAATTACGAATAATTTAGAATTAATAAAATTTTATGCAAGAATAATAGTGATTTTTTTTAAATATACTATATTTATTTTATCTATCATTCTATTTTATCAATAATCCTGGGCGAAGCATAAAATTTACATCTTATATAAAAAATATTGCTTTTTGTAATTAAAACGCCTATAAATTTTTAAAACATCAACTATATCAATTATTAAAAATTAAAATGGTAGATTTTTTTCTCGCATTAAAATAACATATATATCTTTATTATAATTTATATATTAGAGAATTTAAAATAAGAAATCACTTATTTATTAGTGAATTTTATAAGTTCTTTTTCATTTAATTTAAATAAGATAATAACTTTCTATAAAAAAAAACAGGATTCGTTTTATATGAGTGACTTGCTATCAAGTTCAATTTAATTAATTATAAAATATCACATACTTCATTGCATTTAAAAACAATTAATTAGATGAGATACTTATTACATCAAAACATTTTGTCCTTAGTAGTCGGCTTATAGGTAATAAAATTTTTTTCTTAAAGGTAAAGAATGAAATTGAAAAATAACAAAAATGAAAGATATACTAAAATTATTAATCAACTAGATGTTACATTTATATAGTTTTAATCTCATTCAACCTATATTTACCAATTCTTTAATTCGTTGTATAAAAATATTCAAAATTGTGTAAATATTACAATAAATAAATATTTATATTAATTTAAATCGATTATTTATAAATTGTAAAGATTTTATAAAGAATTTTACTATAAATTATTGAAAGTTTAATCAATATAATATCTGTATTGTATACATTAATTATTATTGTGTCTTTGAATAAAAAACTTGTGATTTATAAAAAAATATTAAATTATAGATAAAAGAATACATTATAAACACAAATTTAAACCATACTTATATTTTTCATTCTTAGATTTAATAAACGTGTGATAAAATCATTTAAAAAATTTTTTTTATTAAATATTTTTGATATAGTTTTATTTAAATGAATGTCAAATTGAAATTTCAATTAGATACAAATAACGCCATTCCAGAATGTCAAAATTAAGGTAGTTAACCAATTGGTATTATTTAATAAAATTTAACTTTTTTTTTAATTTTTTACGTTATCAAGACACAAAATCGGGGCTACTATTGATATTATTAATACTATTGAAATTTAGTGTTATTTTATATCAAATTTTTATTTTATAGATTTGAACTCGAAAAGAATTAATTCAAAAAAGGGATATTATTAAAGCTGGCATTGGGTATTAGATTTCCATAATTAAGCTAAATCTGAGAAATAAAACTCATGGGATAAACAGCGTCAGAAGATAAAGAGTAAATTTTTTAACTGCATAAAAGTATATACACTATTAATCTAAAATAATTATCAAAGTGCTGATTAAAGCTGGTAAAATAAAGGGAAAAATAACTAAATGATTGTTGAAATTTAATTAGAGGCGCACAGAAAGAAATAAAACAACAGGTATGGAGATAAGTTTATAGTGTACTGAAAGTTGTAGGAGAGAAGAAAGGTGATCTAGCAATATCGATTATTTGCAGTTTCAAGTATGCGATTGTTAATAAGGCGCCGATTGAATCAAAAAAAAAAAAGGAGAGGGTATAAATTCTGATCTTTATCAGTGTTTAGCTATTTGAATAATAGGATCGGGAAAGGGTGATATGAGAAGTGGGTGTATAAATAATTTACGATCAAAAAGTGAATGAATAGAAGTAAATTAATTTTTAGAGCTTTCAACGGCATGTTTTATGAATCTTTTAGCGGCTTCAGAATCTACGACAAGTTTTCCTAGAGGGAAAAAATAATGATAGTGAAGTTAAATAAAAGTTAAAATCGAGAAATAAAAATAAAAAGTATTCTGGAAAGTTGAATTTTTAGTACTTTTCTTAGAAGACTCTTCAGCTTCGTTGATTTTAGTTATTGAGTTTTGAATGCGTTTTAATTCGTTCATTACAGGGTGTGATTGAGGAGAAAACCCGTTTATTCTAATAAAAATGTAGATTAAAGTGTTTAGAGAGTATGCAATTAATGCTTCGACTTTGCAACGTTCTAGGGTACTAAGTTTGATGAGATTCTCATGTTGTGAAAATTCTAATATAGGCTTGATACTCTTTTCGACATCCTCTAAGGCTATATCGAGTTTTTTTACTTGGTCTTCTATTTTGCTAGACATATTGGACAGGAATAGCAATAACTATAATTTAAAAAGTGATATAGAGCTGAGATTGGTAAGGCTGTATTTTGACCAAGAAAAAATTTTAAGATTTTAAATTACATTGAGAATTAAATTCTGATCAAAAAAAAATTAGTAAATTAAAGAATGCATGATATGAAACGACTATTGGATACTTATAAGAAATTTTCAAAATATATTCTGTAAGCCAATAATATATATGAATGCGGATTTGAGGCTGTTAATTTGCTACCAACGCGAAGGTCAAATGAGATACAAATTAGGAAAATTTCAGTTATTAAAATGTACAAATAATGAGAAAGCTTGAATGGAAAAAATAAATATTGGTTTAGTGAGAATTTAAAAAGAGAAATCAGTAAATCTATTGGGAATAATATTAGTCTCAAAGGAGTAGTGGCCAATAGGATATTTGAAGCTAAGCCACTTCAAAGTAATGATAGCTATTGGAAAATAAATATCAATATTCAGCCAAAGACTCCCAATTATCAAAAATGAAAAGTCTAAGTAGCAAATAGTCTAAGAGTAATTTGAAAAGGTTTATGGCAGAGTAGCGATTTTTTTTGATAAAGTAATCAGTGATTTTTTAACTTGATCTAAAATATCATTCCATTTAGCGTCAACTATAGCAGGCTTCGGCACAACCAAGTAGTCATAGTCTATTATTTTAAATAAAAAGTCTTAGGTATAAGCAATCAAAAATCACCAAGTCTTGCCGACATTGAAAACCTGCTTGATATAATCGTTTTCAGGGACGCACATTTAGAAGGAAAATGATATAAAAAAAAGGCATAAGGTTCTTACTCATTTTCCCGTGATCAGGTGCTAGTTGTTGAAACGCTTTTCTGATTCTCCTTCGAGCCCTATTTCTGATTACAGCCAGCTGTGAAACGCTCTTTTTAGACGTTACTATCGACAATCTATAACCATAAACTCTATTTCCTAAGCTATTGGTTACAATACTGCTACGCCAGCCTAAAGCTTTTACAAAAAACAATGGTGAATCAGCTATAATACATTTTTTTCCATTTAACAACAAGCCTAGTTCATCCTTTTTAATTCCAGAAGGCTAGTAATGCAAAGTAAAAAAAATAAAGTAGAAATTTCCAATTTTTTTTTTAAAAAAGCTATTAAATAAGCAAAAATGTTAATTATACTGGCAATATAAAACGATTACTATACTTTGGTCTTACCTTAAAATACTTCTCTTTATCGAATGAAGATTTTAAATCCGATTTGGTGGCATCTTTGCAGGCTATCGAAGGGATCTCGTTTCTAGCTCTAGCTATTTCGCTTGTATAGCTTCTAGCAAATGCTTTGATTGCGTTCAGCCTGTATAATATCATAATATATCACAATTTACAACAAACATTTAATATCTAATCTAAAGCTATCTATTTTTTTTTCTTTCGTAGAGCTAATTTATAAGTGATTGTATAACTCTTGCATACTTGACTGAATTATGTAGTAATAGCAACCGTTGAAATCAGCCAATTTGAATCCAATTAGAATGCAATTCAAATCTATTGGTCAAAATCTATTAGTTTGATTTGATTTATTACTGGATGGAAAGTAGAATTACAATAAGCATAACCAATAAATATCGAAGTTTGTAGTAATATTCATGCTTGAATATAAAGAATAGCCAACATTACTTCTATAATGGTGCTATAGGATAACTATAATATTCACATCTAAAATTAAAAATTCAAAAGATAGCTTACATTCCAATCACATTTAAAGCTTTCTTAAGAACAAAATAGCATTTTATTTAGTGCTTTTGTTAATTTTCTTTTTCCCTTCAAGTTCATTCCAGCAATTTTAAATAATATTTTGTATATTCATAAATTAGTATACTAATAAAAATGATAAGAAAAAACAAAGTAATTTATACCGAGCTATTGCACCATAAAATTCCCCGTCGCTCTAGTTGTTCCGTACACAAAAAAAAAAAAAAATTAAGAAAGGCTTTGGTTACTTAGTATTTTCAATTATCAGCATTGGTTAGACAGGTACCATCCAAAATCTTTATTTAAGTATTAAAAAAATAGTAGAAAGTATAAATCATAAATTTATAATTGCATTTAATATTTTCGACCCATTTAAAACGAGTTTCTTAAATATGAACGTTTTATCAATTTGAAAACAAGTATTCAATATCAAAATTTGAATTTATTAAACACAGGTAAAGCTATATCAATAAAATCAAAAACTCAGAGATTAAATTTAAAACTCGAAAAGTGGCGAAGAAATTATAGAATTATACTTTTCGTCCATTTAATTTTTTATTATTTTATAAAGTTATTTGATTTAGCTTGCTTTTTTGCTAATTGAGAGTTATGTAAAAATAATGAGAAAATGTTATTAGGTCTTAAAAAACCGAAAATTTTTTGATTAAAAATATTTTAG
This sequence comes from Smittium culicis, assembly GCA_001970855.1. Taxonomy (NCBI): domain Eukaryota; kingdom Fungi; phylum Kickxellomycota; class Harpellomycetes; order Harpellales; family Legeriomycetaceae; genus Smittium; species Smittium culicis. Next base: position 35,686 of record LSSN01000195.1, read on the forward strand.
TTTCAATTTAGGAAAAAAAAAGAAAATTAAACATATCCGTCTCTAGCCTAAATAATTAAAACAAAGACTTTTTCAATTCAAATGAAGATACTATGAATCTTTTAAAAATATGCTTATAAAGAGTATTGTTTTAAAAATTACCTTTTTATATGAAATATCTGAAATTATACTGCTTAAAAAACTCGATTTTTTCAATGCTACTTTGTCACATAAAGCCGAACTATTCCTTTTTAACTCTATTTAGAAAATAAAAAATAAAAAATAAAAAACTTGTGAATTAACCAATAGAGCTTTTTAGCAGCTAAATAGATATTAAAATCGTACGCTTTTCAAAAATATTTTCAAGTGGCTTATATTCTACAGATATCTGGTCCTTAATTTCCTAAAAAATAACAAAAAAAACTTGAAATTGAAAGCTATTTTAATTCTTAAATTTATTAACGAACCAACTTACTAATTTTTTGGAACAATTTATTTCAAAGAACCCACTTTTTATGTTTATCGGAGTCTCAAATTCGATTTCTGTCCCAACTAATTTTATTTAAAAAAGCAATAAAGCTATTTATACAATTTATAAGTAGATATTAAATATAAGAGATCAGCTTAAGTGTTACCATGATTATCCGATCCTGAAAATATTATTATATTTTCGCTTTTTGTTTCTGGTTTTAGGTATACCTCAAATGTCTTCTCTTCAGCAAGTTTTTGGGCTGGTGCTCTATTAAAACTCACAAAATTTCCACTCGAAGTATATACAAGGATAGAAACCCATGTCTTATGATTTTTATTAGATTTTTGCATATGATTTAAAACTTTAATACCAATGTTGAATTTTACATCCCCCTCTTTACATGACACCTGATTTGCTGATATTTGAATCTCGGGAAAAGATTTTGCCGATTCTATAACAACAGTTCCAAATGGTGCATTTCTGTTGAGTATAGTTTCAATTTTTCCACTACTCGAATTTTTAATATCGCTAATAGTTTTTAAACCATGGTTATATAATGAATTGGAGTACTGAGGACCTATCTTGTCTATTTGCCTCAAAGTTTTTGAGCAATTATCAAAGCATCCTGAGGACAAATATCTGCATATTTTTAAAGAATTTTTTATCCCAACAGTATCTCTTCTTAGGATATAATACTCAACAACACATTTACAAACTCTGTTTGCATATTCACATATTTTTACCATCTCTCTGTTTAGAGAGGCTGCCGAGCTACATTTCTTAACAACTATACCCAGTAAATGACATTGAAGAAGCAAAAAAGCCTTATCAGAAACATCCCGAACATTTGATTTTAGCGGAAAACGTAAAAGTTGATTTCCATTAAGCTCATTTAAAACAGCCTTTTCGCCTTGTTGAACTCGAAATTCTTCAAATTCCTTGGCCTCACATATCTTGTGAAGCTATTTTTTTTAAATAAATTAAAAAAGAATTACTCTATTTAACTCAAGTAAATCAATATACTTACCAATATACTAATACTAGGAGCTTCTTTTAGCGATAAAATAGTCGAGATTGTTGGTAACTTGAGATAGTACCTAGCCATACTTTTTCCAAGCTCTAAAAGTCATTTTAAATATTATAAATATATTTATATGGTCCATCCAAATAAAAGACTTGCCATTTGGATTAATTGACCCAGTTTTTTCATTATACTCAATTATCTTATGGCTCTTCATTTCGTTAATAGCTTTATCTACAATATCTGTAAATTATAATATATTTAAACACAGTTTAAAAACCATACCCTTTTTTATTAAGTAAAATTTTTGAATTACGCGTTAAAATGTCAAGGCTACTGTATTTGATTTCATCTAACTCTCCGGCTTCTTTAAAATAATGATTGGGGTTTTTTAGCATTCTCTTGTACATAAAAGTAGATTTTACCCTGATAGTACATAATAAAAAACCAGAGAAAGAAGTACAAATTAAATTTATTCGATACAATATAAGAGTTTGATTATTTCAATACCATTGCAATATTTGTGCTCTACTAGAAATTTTCCCCAAATTTATCTCGGCGCTTAGATAAAATGGTAAATTCAAATGAAGTCTAAGGTTGCAATTTCAAATTTGATTTTTTTGTTTAATACATAACTCATAAGAATTGTACCATATTAAAAAAAAACCAAATAAACACTAATTACGTGCTTTCGATTATCTCTCCAGTTTTGAGAGTATTTTCGTAAGTTTCTTTCTGTCTATTTGAGGTCATTAATATTGCTACGCCAAAATCATCAAATTGCGGCCTACCAGCTCTTCCTATCATTTGAACTACATCAAGCTTTGAATATTCGCTAAATCCAGAATTGTTATATCCTAAGACATCGAACATTTTTAATAGTTTTATAAATCCATCAAATATTAAAATAAAGTTACCAATAATTAGGTAGAATTTGTATGAGTGAAATTTGAACCTTTTGTTCCTTTAATAATTACAAGGTGTGATGGTAGGTTAACCTATTTAAAAATTGAATTAATATAAAGATGAGTAATTTAATTTTGGTATCTATGATAGGATATTCTTAAATTCACATATATATAATTATATTCCTTACACCTATTGATAGTGTTGATGTAGTACCTAATTTATATATAAAATATATAATAAATAAATTAGATGCGTGTTTATTTAGTGTATCAAGTAAATATAGACTACAAGCCTTACAAATTATATTTATCAGACCACTGATATACATAAATTCCACTTGTTTTCTGTCAGAGCTTTCCAATCCAGCATGGTGATATGCTATGCCCAGCTTAGTCAGGTCTAAATATATTTCAACAGATTAAAAGATAAAAAGTAAACAAAATTGCTTATATAATGATTTACCTGTAAGTTTCTTATCATTAAATTCGTGGCTGTAATTTGATAAAAATATAAAAATAATAAAAATAATAAAAATAAGGATTGGTTTAAATTAGAAAGTTAATATTAATAGAAAAGCTGAATATTTTACCTGTTTTTAGATAATAAATCATAGTTCTTATAAGCTTGAATTTTAGATTTAGATAATTGAGTGCAAAGATCCATCGCAGATTTTCTAGTACAACAGAACTAATAAAAGGTAAATTAAAATGTATATCCTCAATTTGAAGAAAATAGTTGCTACTTACAATGAGCGATGGTCTACCACTCGAGTGCTCGTTTATTATAGATGTAATTCTATTCATTTATTTTTATAATAATGAATGTTTGTTTAAAATTATTAATTGCATAAAATATTCAATAAGCATGCTATTTATATACAAGTTACTTGTAATCAAGATTCCTTTGAAACATAAATGGACTTCCAGATTCTGGATAACCAAAAACCAATTTTTTAATTGGAACTGGTCTATATTCTTCTCCGAATTTAAGTATTTTTGAATCTGCTTCACCTAGTAATCATATTAAATACACAAAAAATTAATACAGACAACCACAAAATAATAAAGAGTGTTTTTTCATTCTATCAAACGAAAGGAATTAATTTTTATAAGGTAAATATCACCTTGTTTATTTTCGCTTCCATTTTTACCAATCCACTCAGCTATATCTTTTAAATTCGAAATTGTAGCTGAAGCAGCAACAATTCTTACATTTTCATCAATCATCTTCATTCTACTCACCTTTTAAATATATTTTTACAAAATATTTTAAATTTACTTTAAATTAAATCATAATAATTTATGTGTAATGTTTACAATGACTTCAATGACAGATCCTCTTTCTTCATGGAGAATGTGAACCTCGTCAATCTGTTGATAATAAATAAGCAATGGGTTAATTGATAGTTAAATTAGCTTAAAAAATTAATGTAGAAACTACCATTATTAATTTAACACTTTGGATGAATTTAAAATGCCTTCGCCAATTTCTTGAATAAACATCCCACTTTTCGGGAGTTGTTATACTATTTACGAGGGTAATATTTGAGGATGAATTAATTTTGAATTTTTATAAAAAGAAAAAATAAAAAAGCATACATTAATCTCTTATCCATCATACTTTTAGTAGATATTTTTTCAGAGTCGCCAGTCAGCTCAATGCCTATAAATTAGAAGCAATAAATATATTGCTAAAAGTTAAATATATTGCTAAAGGCTAAATATATAGTTTTTTTAAATACAAATATTACATTTAATTCCAATTTTCTCAAATCTAATTTTCCAGTCGTTGTACCTTTCACTACATAGAGCCTTTAAAAAAAAATTATATAAATATTTTTTAATACAATAGATAATAATTTATTTAAAAAAAATAGTAAAAATGCCTTAGTAGGAGCAATGTAAACAGCTTTTGAGTTTCCATCATCGTGTTCTTTTAGCATCTTTATGAATGTGAGTTCCATAACACCAGTTTTTCCAGATCCTGTAGGAGCTAAAAATATTTAAATAATATATATATATATATTGGAATGTATTTAGTGGATCTAACAGCATGAAGCTATTTTATAATAATAAAAAATAAATACCACATAGCAAATAATTTCTAGTTGAGTTGTAAACCTAATTTTTAAATCGCAAATGATTTTTATGATGGAAAAAAGTTCAAGTTGAGATATTTCTTTAGCAGATATGTGATATTGAAGTATTTGTATATATAATTTATTTGATGTAATATATACCGTTTCAAAGCACTCAGATTGAACTTTGTTGAAATATGAATATTTTTGAGTAGTTTTAAATTTATCGCCTAAATAATATATATAGTTTATATAAAATGTGAATTTGTTATAAAATAAAGGCGGTTGAGATTTACCTAGAACATTTACGCTTATCGCGTTTTGAAATGGGGGTACAGAAGGCTTCTATTTTTTATTTTACAAATATTATCACAAAAAAAAATGTAAAAATTATTTTTATTTTATTTTATGTACGTTTTGAAATTGAGGCGGTGAATTAAATTGATTAGCGATATTTTGATTTTTGTCGATACTAAATAATAGTATAAGAATTAATAATATTAGTACAAATTTAAATAAATGAGCATATATTTTATGAATACAAAATGTGAAATTTGAACGATGGTTAAAATTTGGATTCGATTAACCTTTTCTGTATTTCCTCAGAAGCATGGGCGTTATTGATATTTATTCTTTGACTAGAATTATTAATTCTTAAGTGATCTGGGGTAGAGTGTGAATTTAGTTGTGAGCTGTTTTTACTTTTTGAGCAACTTATAAAGTGTGAAAGTATGGACTTTCTTTTACTTGGATCTGCATGATCATTTATGCCTGTTGCAATATTTTTAGAATTCGATTGATTCTTTGCAAGAGATGAGTTTGTTTTAATATCACCAAAAAAGAAGCTTTTTGGGGTATGTTCACTGCTTATGAAAGGTTGATTAGAAGGTGCGATATTTACTGGATTAGAAAAGAAATTTTCAAGATTTGAAATTTCCTCTAAATCAAGGTCAAGCCCCTCAAAATCATCCATTTAATAAAAAAAAATAAAAAAGAGAGAAAAAAAGGCTGGTATCTAATATAATATTATTATAATTTTAAAGATAAAGGCGAAGTGGTATGAAGAAAGGAGGAAATCATTAAGACTAGGAGGATACATGAGTATTTATACAAAAAGCAAAAATTATGAAAATGTGTCAATTTAAATAAAAAAAATTGCCAGTTGAAATAAAAAAAAAGATGTCATAAATATATTTATTTCAAGTTAAATATATTATTTATAGTAATGATAAGATATTTAAGTCAAGGATTATTGGATTGCGGCGGAGGTGTCAAAGGCAAATCTTCTGAGCCATAGAAATTACGAAAATTTAAAAACCCAAAGATCAGACAGACTAAAAAAAAAGGAAAGAAAAATATGTCATAAGTGAGAATAGTATAAATTAAATAGAGGAATCAGTGTCATAAGCGAGAATAGTATAAATTAAATAGAGGGATCAGTGTCATAAACACAAATAAAAATAATTATAGATAGATAAAATCGATGTATAAATAGATAAGTTAGGATTTTGACAGCTTTTAGATAGAGAAAAGTGTAAGTAATAAGACGACAAATAATTAAGTTGGCAATTATAATAGGTTAGAGACTAGAACAGGAGTGTGGATAGTTTAGGCATTATAAATAATGGAAGGGTAAAGGAGTACAGGAAAGTAATAAGTAATATGGAAGGTAGATGAATGAATCTTACTTGTTCCATTCCACGAAAGCAGGGTTGGGCCTGCACCGGCTATCGACAGCCTCCCTTCAAACTCCTTCATAATTCTCCGTCTTTTATAAAAACTGAATGCTGAAATCGAAAAAAGTGATAATGTAGTTATATTTTGGATAAGCTTATTCGTAGGCTCCATGACTTCATCAAGGGTTTCAGGGTCGTATTTGACTAAAACTTCGTCGGCTTCGCTTATTCCTGCTAAAGCATGGCTAAAGAAGCGCCTCTAAACGTATTTAAATGGGTATGTTATAAATATAAATAGTGCATAATGGATCGTAGTGGTAATGAGCATACTGTAGGGCTTATACTTATATAGTTTTGTTGATTCTTAGGTTTTTCTTCTTCGGCCATTATATAAACCTTGTACTGTGTTAAATATCAAAGAAGTGACTTTTTTCTGAAAAAGGAAGAATATTCAATCAGACTTTCCCCTTTATTACTTATCTAGTTTGTAGTTTATTGGCTATGGCCTGTATTTATATGAGCGCAGGCGTTAGGTGTATCCTCTTAGCATATAAAAAATGTTGGTTTTGGTAACTTTTGAAATTTTTCTTATTAGCATTGGAAATTACGAAATTATCCTTTTTGATCTATTCCTGGTTTGAGTTCCATTTTTTCCATTTTTTTTTTTTACAGCGAATAAAATTTAATTAATGAACTTGTACATAATTCTATTTGACCGATATCTCTAGTAATTGGGTAGCGCTCCGAATAAGGAGAGGCCACCATAACTATCTTCCAATGGGTGCCTGGTATATCTGCCAAAAGAAAATCACGCAATTTAATCACTTTATAGCCAATAAAAAAATTAATGAACAGATCAAAAATGCGTATTTAAATTATTATATTTTGTGAATAGGAAAATTTTTTATACCTACATAATTTTTTTTCTGTATATTAAATAGCCACAGAAATTGTCAAATATGCACTAGCTTTAAGATTTTAAAAAATAAACCCATATATACAAGCCTTCAACCACTAAATAATACCTTGTTTACGTCTGCTTAATATTCAACAATGAATTTAAGATATAGTCTAAGAAGTGCTAGCATGGCATCTTCTGCCTCCGAGGGCGAGCATGAATCTTCTGCAAAAATTCCCTCTTCTCCATCTGCAAGAAAAACTCCCCTTAGAGCTGCTCGATCTTCTGCGAAGAAAGTTTTAACATCAAAACAACAAAAAACCCCCAATAAAGCCATCGAAGTTAAAATAGAAAACTCGGAGGCTGATACGAATAAAGATTCCGCAGCTGATAAATTAGTTCACTCATCTTCCACTCCAGCTAAAAGTTCCGTCAGCAAACCTAAGCCCACCGAAAATATCGAAACCCCTAACTCGGTTAAAAGAAGAGGAAGACCTCCAAAAATTTTGCTTGAAAAAATTGAAACACCAAAACTTTCTTTGGAAGATCATACTCTAAATATCACACCACCTAATACCGTTCTTAGCACCAAACAAGTTCTTAGTACCATTAAAGATACTCCAACTGTAAAACGTGCCAGATCTAATAAATCCTCTGATAGCTTACCTCCAACCCCAACCACTGCTTCACGTAAAAGCAAAAGATCCGCCCCTATCGAAGAACCTGTTCCTGAAAACCTCGCCGAAATTTCAATTGCTTCAAACATATCTACTCCTCTAGAAAATTCGCCTAAATCTTCATCCTCTAAAAAATCTAAAAAAAAAGCTGCTAAAAGCGCCGAAAAAGTTAACATGAGCATTGAAAAATCCAACAATAATTCCAACCTCAACCCTGATATTCCTCCCCCAAAACCCCAAACATCTTCCCATTCAACTCCTAAGTCAGGCCCCCGTAGCGCCAAAGATTCAAAGCCACAAGCTTCAGGCAGCTTCCGTGAGCTCAAGCCCCCTGTTTTCGACTTAGGCTCCCCAAAAGATTCAAAAGCTACACCCTTGGCTGAAAAGTCCCCTAAAATTAGCACATTCTCATCTACTTCATCAAACAACACTAGTAAGCTAGTATCGCCAAAATCTGAATCTGTCATTCCTTCCTCTACCCCTGCTTCCAACAATAAAAAAAAATCTAAAAATGGAAATTCCATAAATCAACAATTTACGCCTACAGCTTCCCATGACCCTTCCGTCAACAAAAATAAAAATACCAATTCTCCATCTGCCACTATTAACGAACCTACTAATTCTGAATCTAAACATACTCCTAAATCACACGATAAACATACTCCTAAATCACACGATAAGCATACTCCTAAATCAGATGCTAACAAACATAACATTACCCACATAGAACCATCTCCCAGTATTATGCCTGTTGGTGCTCAAAGCAATGAAAATAAAAAGAGAAAGAATAAAAACATTTCTAAAATTTCAGAGTCAGCGAATTTACCTGTCTTAACTCAAGTGAACTCGAACAATACTACTGACAATAATGTCGACGATGACGCGCCTGAAGTTATGAGCGCTAAGCCGAATAGCAAAAAATCAGGAAATTTATCAAATGTAGCTGCACAAGAAGCATTATTATTGATAAAAAACTCACAAAAAGCAGAAAAGGCAAAAAAACTTAAAATTGCTAAACGCAAGTACAAACTAGAAAAACAGAAAAAAGGACTTGTAGATGCTAGCAAGTTAGTTGACAACGTCGTTTTGCCTTCGTATTTAGAAAGCAAAATAACTGGGTCTGCGGGTTTAAGAGAAACAAGCGCCATGTATGTAGGTAATTCTGTTGACAATGACGTTATAAATCAAAAAGTCGACAGACTTCTCCAAAATATTTCTAATCCTAACAAGAAGAAAAAGAGCAAAAAGCAAAAACTGGTCAAGGATGATGAAGGCTCTATTGTTGTTGAACCTTTACCTATGAATATCTTGGCCTCAGTCAACCTTGAAAGCGAAGATAAACCAGAGCCAGTTGTCGTTAAAAAGACTTTAAAGCGAAAAAGGAGAAAGGCAAATAGAATGAATGTTGCAAGCGCTAATGATGAGAAAGTAGTTGCTGGATTTACTGTAGTTAATTTATCAGAAACTAGCTCTGGCGCCAATAATGAAATTGCAGGGAACCATATTCTGAGGCCATTTTCTGGCGACTCGCAGACCACAAAGTCGCTTAAGGACAGCCTACTTTCAACTAAAAGAATCAAAAGAAAGAAAGTATTTTCCCCATTCGCAAATAAATAGTCTATTAACACTAATTCTTACATATCTATTCTTTTTTTTTTTTAATAACTTAGTATCTATAAACTTCTAAAGTAAATTATTCTTTTTTAAACACAAGCTCATTTTATAATATTTTAGAATTTTGTTTTTAAACCAGTTTAGAGATTACTATAAAGTTTAATACAATATATTTAAAAACTTGATAGAATCTTTTTTATCATCTACCTATCGTTTAGTCGTTTATTTGGGTTTTTTAAATAAAAATGTCAATGGATAGCTGATGTAAGTTAGAGAATAAAGAAGTATATTTATTTTGTATCGTGAATTTTAAATAAATGAAAGTATTTAGTAAGGTGGTAATAAGAAGAGGGTATGTATGGAATAAAAGATAAAAAGGGGGGAGGGAAGCAAAAGAAAAAGGATTATCTGCAAGTTAAATGAATTTCGCATGTGAGAAATAGCTATTCGTCATCACTAATGTCCATCCCATCGTCATTATTTGAGTTTCTGCCTTGAATTTCGGAGATGAGAGTTTCGGTGTGTTCGTCGTCAGAGTTATCGCCGAAATTACCAGTTGATGCGGAGACAACGGGCCTATTCTTTTTGGGTCTAGGAGCACCATTGATGGTTGGGGGCAGTTTGAACGAGGACACGACTCCGGAATTTGAGGACAGGTCCCAGACGGACAATTTACCGCCATCGCCACCAACGGAGACGTCGAATTCGCTGTCGGGACAGAATCGGCAGCTGAAAATCTTTCCAACACCTAAATCGCGCGATGTGACTAGGCTCACGCCTTTGTTATCGTTGCTTGTGTTCCAAAGCTTGACCAAATTGTCATTAGTGCCGGATGTAACTATACAGTTTTTGATGGTTGGGTGAATATCGAGACTTGAACAACTGCATCCTGAATGGGCATCAATAGAGAAGATCGGAGTTGTCAATTTATTTTTTTGCTTGTTGGGGGTGGAAGGAATATTTCTAATATCGTAGTATAAGACTTGACCGGATTCGAGGTTCACGTAGAAACAGTTCTCGTTGTGAATGTCCCATGTAACACCTTCAACATCAGAACCAACAGTAACAGATGGGTATGTGGAGTCGTTAGATCGAGTATCTACAATAGAGATGGATTTGTCATACGAGCCAGTAGCCAATATTGGAGATTGTGTAGGGTGCCATTGAACAGATTGTACTTTGTCTGAATGGTGGCGTAAAGTTTTCAAGCATGATCCGTCATTCAAATCCCAAATCTTGACAGTAGTATCAGCGGAACTGGATGCCAAGATATTCATAACATTTTTGTTCCACGAGAGACCCATGACAGCATCAGTATGAGTGCTTTCGTCTATTTTATCGACAGCAGACATTTTCTTGCTTTTTTTGCGGTTTTTGTTATTTAGCTTTTTTTTGGGCTTTCCAAGAACTAGTTCAGGCAAAATGACATCAACTACATCTAAATTCCAGATTTCGATGGTAGGATCAAAAGTACCAACAGCGGCATAGTTTCCTATGCCTGGTTGACCGCTTTGCTTTCCAACCTTGTGGCCTAGCCACTCAATGCAGAGTGGATATGACGGTAACATGATATCGTGGTGAACATAGAGATTTTCCATCTCGTTTTCATAAATATAAACTTCTAAACTGCTGATTTCAAGTTCAGTTTTAGCGACGACAATCATGTTGTCTCTTGGATCGATTTCTAGCTCTTCAATTTCACTTTGGTTATCGCCGTCATCGAGATCAATATATGGATCGTTTTGTTGCTGGCCTTTGATTTCTAAGAGGGTGCTAACATTTGGGAACATTGAAAGATCTAGAAAAAATAGCACAGGTTGAAATAGGAACGAGTAAATTAAATTAGGAAAAAGAAAGATATTGAGATAAAGAAGGGGGTTTACTGTTGTCTGTTATGTCGGTATCGAATAAGCGGGTATTTTCTTCTAGATCGTCTTCGTTGTCATAGTTATCCATATCAAACTCTCCCAAGTCATTATCTTGATCTATTTGTTGCTCGATAAAAGTGGTTTTAGCGGAATCAGAAATTTTAGCGTTTTCAAGGGCAGTTTGAGCTTGCTCAAGTTCATTTTGAGCCTCTTTTTCAAACTGCTCCAACTCTTGGTCGGTATAGTCTATTACTAAAGGCTGCTGAGCAGCTATTCCCTTTCGAACCCATGCAACAGCAGAGATCATTGCTAAAATAAACTAATAGAGAGGTTTTAAATGTAAAGGTTGGAAATGACAAGGGAAGGATGACCAAGGCCGCGATGATATATTTGTACCAAGAAGAATAAATCTTGTATTTCGAGCTGATATGTAACTTTGGATAAATTTTAGCCTACAGTAAAAATCGAAACAATTTTTCTCAATAGATCAAAAAAATATAAAGTAAAAAAATTTTTTAAAAATATATTTTATTAGTAACTTTAAAGACTCGGAGTGATTATTGGATGAAAGGTACTGAAATTCATATAGAGCCATTAAATACTCAGAATAGTTTTAATCAGATCAAATAAGAACAAATCATCAGACAATATAACATTTACAATTTTGAAATATAATATTATTGGCCAGGGAGTAAATAGTCATATTTGAGCGGGAAAAAAAAAAATATTCGGCTTATATAACGCTAAATAAGTTTTGGCTTTTTTTTCCTATTCAAACAGTCTATAGAATTATTTTAAATTTTTTTGATATGAGCGAACAAACATTTGTTTTTCCAGGAAACGCAATAGATATAAACTTTCTCGTCAATCCCAGAGGCGAGCAAGATGCAGAGAACGAAAATGAAGAGACTGAACAGGTTGTAACACTAGGCCCAGGCTTATTCGAATATAATGGCGAAGTTAGATCGTTTGCTGCTGGGAAATTACTGAATAATTCAAAAGATTCTATCTGGGTAGATTACAATAAAAAAAGGGTATTTTATTCACACAATTATTTTTCTATTTTTTTTTAATATATTATATTATTTCATCGATACTCTTCTATCTACTTTTCAAAATAAATTACACTGCGATATAACGAATTTTTCCATAAATAATAAAAAAAATAGTATGTTGCAGCAGAGGGCGAGCCTGTAATCGGAACCGTTATTGCGCGTCATGCGGAAGGATATAGGGTTGATATTGGATGTGCGCAACCAGCTAATCTCGATTCACTGGCGTTTGAAAATGCGACCAAACGAAACAAACCTAATATAGCTATCGGTAGCCTTGTATATGGACGCGTGTGCTTAGCTAACAAACACATTGAGCCTGAAATTGAATGCTTCAACAGCAATACGGGCAAATCAGAGGGGTATGGCGAGCTCACTGATGGCTTTGTTATCCAGACCTCTCTGATGCATAGCCGCGCACTTCTCAAACACAACCCACAAGTCCTTGTGCTGCTAGGCGAACACTTATCGTTTGAAATAGCCGTTGGGCTGAACGGGTACGTCTGGATCAAAAGCCCAAACTACGAACAAACGATTCTGATTTCCAACGCTATAAAAAACTCTGAGTATTTATCTGAATCTGACTGCAAGTTGATGGTCAACCAATTAGTCTCCTCTCTTTGATTTTTATAATACATTTTGTACATTCTAATAAACCAACCATCGTCCTTTACTCCCCTGCTTCCATTTTATTACTGGCTGCGCCCCATATTTTACATATATTTTTTTTAGTGTTTTTTTATTTTAAATCTCAATAGATTATATTTCCTGAAATTATCTAAATCACAATAACGAAGCTCTCTTAAAATATCTCTTTACTTTCAATACACACCCTAGAATTCATGGATCGATTTTACTCCCAACACAGCCCCTTCGAACCCGACTTCGAGCCAGATATTAACGTACGTTTTTATCGTCATCACATAACTTTTCAACAAAAAAAACATCCAGCTTTCCCACTTTCTAAATTCTTCAATGGAATTATACGAATATTAACTATAGTTATTATTTCGCTCGCTGTCTCTTCCATCAATTTATAATAGCAAATATCAAATAATCTAACGATAAAACCCCTCAATCAATATTCTTATTTAACCCTCTATTTATAAAGAATGCACCAAAACTAACACTAAACCCCCCCCCCCTAACTAATTTTTCTATATTATATAGCTTGTAGATAAAATTAAAACTTCTTGTGTTTTAGTCGTTGGTGCAGGGGGTTTAGGATGTGAAATTCTAAAAAACTTGGTCATGACTGGATTCAGAAACATTCACGTCATTGACATGGACACTATTGATCTAACTAATCTAAATAGACAATTCCTCTTCAGGTACTTTTAAACATATCGTTAACACTTTTCTAGAATTTTAAACTACATTCTTATTCCCCCCCCCCTTTTTTTTTTACTTGTGCCTCTTCTATTATATTGTATAAATTTTTGGTTTATAGAGCTTCTGATGTCGGTAAGCCCAAAGCTACCGTAGCAGCCAACTTTGTAAATTCTAGAATATCTCAAAATGCCATAACTCCGTAAAACTTTATTAATTTAATTACTCATTTCTATCATAAAATTTCACCCTTCTACTTTGAACTATCAAAATTTCTTATACTTTTCTTTTTCAACTTGTAAATATATTTTATTTTAGACATTATTACAAAATACAAGATAAAGATGATACATTCTACAGAATGTTCGACGTTGTAATCTGTGGCTTAGATTCCTTTGAAGCAAGAAGGTGGATTAGTTCTATGTTTGTAGGTTTGGTTGACGACTCTGACCCCTCCTCCCTCAAACCCATAATTGACGGCGGAACTGAAGGTACTAATATGTTCTTTTTTCTTATAAATTAATCCACTTACAACTTATCTCGATACTTTGATCGCCTGCTTCATCCTGCCATAATTATTATTTTCTTTAGGCTTCAAAGGTCAAACTCGTGTTATTTTACCCACCCTAAATGCATGCCATGAATGCTCCATCCATTTGTATGGGAAAAAAACTACATACCCAATATGCACTATCGCCAATACTCCAAGAATTGCTGAACATTGCATTGAATGGGCTTTCATCGTTGAATGGCCTAGGATATTTGATTACCCTCTAGACTCTGACAATTACGAACATCTAAAATGGGTTTATTCTACTGCATTAGCCCGCGCTGAACAAAACAATATCTCAGGCGTTACTTTTAGCCTAGTTACTGGTGTAGTCAAAAATATCATCCCTGCAATTGCCTCAACCAATGCTATTATATCAGGTACAACCTTTCATACTTTTATTTTACTCTTTAGAGTCTCTTATTTTAATAATTCATACCCTCTCGCCTTCCTTTTTTACCCCTTTCACTTTTATTCTTTTTATTTTTCTAGCATCTTGTGTAAACGAAGCTTTGAAACTTATATCTGGAGTTCAACCATATTTAAATAATTACATGTTATACGTTGGAGATTCTGGAATTTACTCTCACTCTTTTGAACTTGAAAAAAACCCTGACTGTTTAGTATGCGGAAACGCTAGCCATTCAATCAAATTTGACAAAAACTCTACTTTAGAAGACCTGATAGACTATTTTAAAAATAATCCTGAGCTGTAACGCCTATTCTATTCTTTTCTCTCATTCTACCTTTAGATTTTTTTTTTTTTAAGATTTACATTCACGTTAGCCTTAGCATTAACCTTAACCTTAACCTTATCATACTAAATGTTTTCTATTTCTCTTTTCATACCTTATTATCTTTAACCATTATTGTTTATGTTAATATTTATTTTTAAACAAATAGACGCCTAGTGAAGCCTAGTATATCTCACAATAAAATTTTATACATCCAAGCTCCTCCGTCTTTAGAAGCTCAAACGCGACCTAACTTATATAAACATTTGTTTGAACTATTCGAATCAAGCTCAACTCTTGTTATAACTGATCCTAGCCTCATAACCAGCGTCTATATCACTGTAGAATTTTTATAAATTTCTCCTCTTAACCTTTTTATTTTAAAAAAAAATACACACAAGACATGAAACTTTGTTCCTAAATTTATATCTAGAAACTTTTTTCCAAATTTTTTGAATTATTTAGTGCATCAACTTACTATTTTAAATTTATCAAATAAAAATAAAGATATTAACTTTTATAAGTTTATTAAGTTTAGTCATATCACTAATTTTCAAGATCTAGCAAGCCCAAAATAAATGAGGTGCTTATCTAACAGTTTATTTACTAGCTAAACCATTCTTTTAATTAAAATAATTTATTTTCAAAGAAAAATTGTATGAATAAAGATTTTTATTTATGCTGTTTTTATGTAGTCTAATGTATATATGAGAATATCAGAACTTGTTAAGATATAAAAATCAAACTCGCTTTTTAAGCCATCTGAACTTTCAGGCCGCACTTTTTTAACCCCAAAGTCTAAAACTTTGTCTTTATTTTCAACATCGATCGATTTGATTAAACTAAAGTCGTGGTTTAGCTGGAAAATGCAAATACTATTGTTATACTTGATATATACTGCGCACATAACTAAATTCTCGCCTTGCTCCTCGTTAGCCAAACTTTTATTCAATGTAAATATCTTTGATTTGTTTGTTCCTATTACCAGCCCGCCAGAGAGGGGGTTGCTACATTGGCCCGAATTTATATTTGTCTCGATGTATATTTCTTTACTAGCAATCTCTTTTAATAGCAAAATTCCGCCTTCAAACTCAAGCGAGTAGGCAACATGAATGCTTTCCGTTGGTGTTTCACTTATATCGCAAATTGTATTTGCAACTATTTCTGAGTTGACCTTTTTTATCTTTGAAATAGTGGGTTTTTCCTGGTTGTTTTCTGAATTACGTTTGTCAACAGTTACGTTCGCCTTAATCACACGAAATGACACTAGAATAATGTTTGATATCTCATCATAGCTCATTGAGTAAATCTGTGTATTCTTTGGAGCTTGTACCAAAAAGCTCTTCGAAAGATGACCTGGAGGTTTACTTTCTTCTCTGAATGAACCATGGCGCTTATTACATGAGGGATTACTATCTGTTGTATCGATATTGATATTATCACGAGTTTCTACATATCCATTTAAATGTTCTTGTAAAGTATGACAATTATCTTCCTGTAGATTAATTGCGAATACCCAATCAAAATTGGACGCTAAAAGGAATTTATGTACAAGTACTTCATTATTAGAATTTTCAGACGCAAAATCAAAGCGAATTACAGAAATTGAGTGTATAGGTGAGTATCCTATCCTTGATGATTCTGGACAGTTGGTAACTAAAAGATCGTGTAAATTTACGTCTTTTGTATTTCTTGTTTCTTGTAGAGCGTCAATATTCATATTAGAGTAATAACTGTTTAAATTGAAGTACTTTATTTTACATCCGCTTAAACCAACATAAAACGTGGTGTTGTCTAAGCTATCAAACTCTACGCAGAAGGGGCTAGTTTCTAATTTAAACTCAAGAATTTTTGTGAAATGGGAATTGAAACTGCCAAGGTCAATTTCCACAGCATTTATAATTAGTGACTCTACGCTTGCAGTTCCTATATACGCCATTGAAAAAGATTTGTTATATTTTGACCCCGTCAATTCATTTGAAATGCCAACAGCCTTTATTGGCCTTTTATGACCTAATAAAAACATTTTTCCTTTCAAATTGAAGGCTAAACTATTACTAGAATTGATTTTCTGGC
>LSSN01000197.1:0-19212 GCA_001970855.1 Smittium culicis
TTAATAATTCATGTGTGGGTATAGAGGTTAATACGATGTCTCTGTAAAAACTAACCGCCCCAAGAAAAGCCTTCTATAATCGTTACCAACTTTAAATTCTATATGATGTATCATTAAACAATAATGATATTTTTTAACAAATCTACATTTATTCCCTATCTTCAAGCCCTACTAACCATGCGATCTCAGTAAAGCTTATTATAATAGCCTTTCTAAGATACAAAATTCTTGAATAATACCAACCTATTAAATTTTTTACATTTTATAATACAACTATTCAATTACGGTTTAAATATTATTAACCTTTAATGCATTTAAAGTCTAGGATAAAATGCTTTTTTTCTGCCTCAGAGAGTTTACTAAACACAATAGACTAAAATGTTATATGGGATTATGGCTAGCTATTTTTCAAAATACAATAATAATAAATCACTATATACTTTTGAAAAATTTGATAAGGCTTAAAAAATACTAGATAAATTTAAATATATGTAACTTTCATCTACTTGTAGATGATAATATGTTGGATTTTGGATATAAAAAGCATAAACCTAAAAACCTAAGAATATAACCATAAATTTGACTCAAAAAAAATAAAATAAAATACAGAAATCAATATTTACATTGGATATTATTGAGGAGTACACATATGCTTATTTATACGTTGTATATCTCAACTTAGGAATTACTCCAGCTCTACATTCTAAAATAAATATAATTGATCCCACCACTTCAATTATACTAAATTTTAAATATATAATTACTAAATATCTGCGACTAGAAACGATCTTGTATAAGCTTAATTGAATTTTAAGTATAAACCCTCATATATAATTTTCTGAATCTTTAGGATCATAATATACACTTTTCGGCATATTTTATCCTACTTTTTTTGGCCATCTTCAATTATAAATTTATAATTACATTGCTGAATATATTCAGGATTTTGTAATTATTAATTCATCCAATTTTTATAGAAAAAATTACTTATAATTTTTATTTAATATTTCTATCAGCTGTGTAATAAATCAATGTTTTATTATAGCATAAAAATCGCTGGTTACATTTTTTTTGTTTAGCTATATATATTTATAAAACTATATTTTACCATAATTCTCAATTTTTAGCATTAGAAATAACTCATTCTGAAATTATGTTGTGATAACTCATAAAATTTATTTCAGATAAAAAAACCTTACGCATAATATATGGCAAACCTTACTATTGCTATTTATATTTTATTTACTCGATTAAATTTCCTTTTTTAAATTATATGATTGATAAAATTAAATTTCTTGATTCAAATTTATTTGGTTCTTTGATTTAAAAAAACACACTAGATCAGCATAATATATTACTAACCATTTATTCTACATTAAAAACTTTATATTTTACTTGGCATTAGCCATATTAAATATTAGGCTATTTTAAAAAGTCAAACTAAAAATATTTTAATTGAATCGAGAGTATATTATTCTATTTTTGTAAAAAAAATCATTATTAAACACTTAGCAAATGGAATTTAAAAAAACTTTAATTCAATAGCCATATATTAATAAATACCATATAGGCACTTAAAAAATTTGACATTCACTTCAGTATTGACACATATATTTAATCTTAACTTTCTATAGTGTGCTAGGCTTCTGTTGAATATTCGCTTCGCAAAAATAACAATATTTTGTATTAATAGCCAAAAATAGTAATAAGAGCACTTCTAATAGCTTTGTTTTGTATTTTTATTAGTTGATTGTACTTAAATAGCAATTCTAACAACATATTGATTTTTTATTAAATGATTAAAGATTATATATATTTTCATACTTTAATATTATTAAATTATCTGTATTGGAATTATTATTGATATATTTTAACTTAATTTATCTAATATATCAACAGATAAAGTATTAATATAAGATTTAAAATGAGCAACAAACAGATTAGCAGCACGTAAGATATATTCTTTAACCCTTTCCGGGGCCAAAGCTCTCATACTTAATTTAAAATCATAATTGGATAATAAATAATTTATTGATTAGTTATTGGATATATAAATATTATCGTCCAATAATTTATTAATATCTTATATTAATTTATCATATTGTTATTTGGTTGGATAGTTCTGGCAGTTCAAAAAAAAAACCTACCGCCCCTGAAAGGGTTAATTACATTCTGTAAAAAAGAAGCCTTGTACTAGAATGATTTTTCTTATACCCATTAAAGTATAGCTTCTTAAATTAAATCTAGTCTCCGCCACTAATTAGCATTTACGTTGTTACTAAATTGATGGAAATCGGCTATGAGACTTAAACTATAAAAAAACCTTTCAATTCAGATTATTGAAATTTCATCAAATAAAATCCATTTAATGCCTCCTCGTTATACTTCCATCCCGCGTCCTTTAGTAAATTCTCCAACCAATCTTGATTTAATGGATAATTCCAACGATCTTTCATTAATACAGGGTATACGCTAAATAACCCTTATAAAGTTGCCAATCAATTGATTATATACCTTATCCCCATAATTTAATTTACCGGACATAAATAAACCAATTATTAGTATTTAAAAAAAATTATCTAATAAAAAAATTATTTAAATTAATTATAAAATAATTCCAAACAATTGCTTTAAAATTTTAAAAGTGACAAAGTATGTTATAATTTCTTGAATTATGGAGTTTAATTTTTTTAAATTAAAAAATACAAACTTATTCATTGAGGGGGCATTAACTATTAATTGTATGGCATATATAATAAACTGTAAATAATTGAATATATTAAAAATAAAATAAACTCATGGCATTTTATTATTTAATATTTATCGCTTAATAGTTTGTATATCAAAATTCTAATATATTTTAATTAATGAGCGATATTAAACTTGATGATATAATGAAAATGATATATATTGGTTAATGCATTAAATTCCTATTCTATTTCCAGCTTACTTTATTTTTGTCGTGTTAAAAATAAGAGTAAGTAAACTGTATAAATGTTGGCCAAAAGCCCGCTTATTTTCTTCTCTTTCAAAGTTATTTTCGGTATATGAACTAATCTTCTATGATTAAGTATACTATCAAATAAGGGAAACTTAGTACTATAAAGATTTAAAGTAAACACTTGATTTTGTACAAAACTTTTAAAAACAATTCACTCCAACAAATGAAACTTTTTAGCTTTTCCTTAAACTTATAGATTTATTTTACTGTATATATGTATATATTTTTTTCTTTCTAAAAACTGTTTTTCATTAAATATACTGGGATATATTATAACGACAAAACACTAGAATTTTTTTATTTTTTCTACAGAACTCTTACTTTAGAAATATTTGGCCCGGAAATATCACAGCAAATTATAACAAATAACAAATTATTTTTCTGTGGAGGGATTATTATTATTTCTGCTTTAAATTTTTTTTTTTCTTTTTTGAAGTGAAATTTGTTTTTTTATTTATTCGTTATTCATTGCCTATAATACCCCAATTATTATCTATAAATTTTATATCATCAAAAAAATTGAAAAGATTTTGTTGAGATAAAATTATTATGTCAACTGAAAGCCCGCTGGATATACAAAATATCAATACTGATCACCAAGATAACAAGCTTTTAACAAGTTTAGGAGTATATAGCGCAATAGAATCGAAAAAAACCTTGGTAGATCCAATGGAATGTAATTTAAAAACTCAAAAAACTTTAAAAATACCAAACAAAAATATCCCTCAGAACAAACCCAGGCCAAAGTGAATAAATATTTTTATTTAATTAACATTATACTATATAATTTAATTTAGATTTAATTTAATTGCCTTATTGTCTTATTTAAAACCAATGATATATTTTCTTTAGGAAAAATAGACTTAATCACAACGAACTTGAGAAAAAGGTGATTTTTTTTTATTATTTTAAAGTATGATACTTCGATAATCATTTTATCTTTGTTCTAAAATTTTTATACTGATTTTTTTTTATAGAGGAGACACCACCAAAGAAAGGTTTTATTTGATCTTAAAGATGTCATTCCATCTTTAAAGATGTCAAAACCGTCTACTGTATTTATAATGCAAAAAGCAAAAGAGTATATTGAAAGCTTATCTAAAAACATTTCATATTTGGAATTAGAGCTGATGGAATATAGAAATTCTGGGCCCCTATCTAAGGGCATGAATAAAATATTCCCATATAGCGGAGATATAACTCACCAACAGATGGGATTCTTACCATTAAATATGGATCGCCAGATCCCCCAAAACTTACAAACACAGCATATGTCTAATTATATTAAATCTGTACCAGCCTCAAACTTCACAAATATCAACATCAATGGAAATGGTTTTTTGAACGGAAATAAACCAAACTCAAGCTTTGAATCGTTATTAAAAGCCAATAGAAGTAAAAACATAAATAATTCCGGCAGATTTAAAGCCTCAAAAAACTCTAATATTAAGTCTGCTTATAATTCGGATCAACTTTCAGAGGAACGAAAAGTAAAAGACCAGATTACCGTAGGATTACACAATGAGAATCAGGACAGCTTTAAAGAATTTAACCCCTGCACATACCAAAATACGGTATTTAGTGACGGCTACTTACCACAATCAATGGACTCGTCAAATATACCCCTTAAGGCTAGAGTGGCATCCAACCAACCTCAAATAATGAACCAGTCTCAAAACGACTTTTTTGATTACAAAGTGCTACAATTAGATCCACTATCAGACTTTAGCTCACTGCCTGGCCTGGATAATGGAAACAATGAGTACACGAAAAAAAACAATATTGCTTTTCATCCAGAATTTGATTTCAGTTTAGATATCAATAACCATAGCAATAACTTTTCTAATAACGATAATTGTCCATTCTTGGGTGAAAATATGATTAAAACAGATTCTGCGATTCAAATTTTTTCAATGTTAGACCATACAGAAAAGGAAATAGACCTATCTAAAATTACAAACACAGGTGATGTCATCTATAAGGATAAGCTAAGATCTCCAAGATCAGGATTATACGAATTTGAAAATAAAGAATCTTTCAAAAAGCACAAATCTTCTAACGACAGCGTTTCTACAACAAATACAGCAAAAACTATGGATACCAATTTTCAAAATATAAATCTTGGATTTTTAAACTCGGAAAATTTTCAATTTGAAACAAAAGAATTCAAACCAGACACTATTTCCTTTGATAAAAATGGAGTGTTTAGTGAATCCACTACCAACGAATCTAACCAGGAATTTCCTGACTTTTCATACTTATTGACTCCATCATCAAACAATCTGGATAATGGGTTTCAAAATAGCTATAAATCTCACAACAAAGATGCTCCTACAGCACTTCTATTCGACTCGACTGAAATTAAAACTAACGATACTATAAATAACCAGCAATTTTTGAACTTTAACCCTCAAAGCAAAGAAATAAGTAATATTTTTATTAATCACTAAAATATTTTTAATATATTCAATTCCTCTAGTAGTAAATTTAATTATATTTAAATAACCAATGCGTAAATACTCTTTGAACGCTTATTAGACTCTCATATAATGGAAAATTCGAATTCAGAAATTTTAGGACTCTTTAATAGCTATGAATATAAATTCATTAATTCAATTCAACAATAAATAGATCCATCGCCAAAAAAATGAACTATTCAGTGCTAAACGTAATTCAGTTTCACTTAAAAAACAAAGATAAAAAATAAAAAGCCTCTACGTTACAGTTTAAAACGCTTTTAATGCTAGGTTTTATTTAAACTTACATTTCCAAAACTATATCGAAGATTTGTTCACATAAGACATAATCGAAATTCAAAAAATTATTTTACTCTGTAAAATAAAGAAGTATATCTGCCACAAAACTTTAAAAACATTGTTCCATGTTGATTTATATATATCAAAACAAAAATACCGAAAAAAAAAAAAAAAAATTAAACCTTTTTCGATAAAAATGATGAATCAGAAAAATAGTACAAAAAAACTTGACATATATTTTTTCTATCCTGGGATATTACATCAAACACCCTTATATTTTTATTTGGACTATGCTATAGAATTAAATTTTTATTGATTTGAATAGTATAGAACCTTGTATATTCCTATTATTTCGCCATTATGTACACAGTGATGGATTAAAACACATTACCTTGCAAAGATATATAAAATATTTATCGCTAAAACTGTTTGAATGAGAAATTCGCTAACTAGACTAAAGCTGTAACTGTCTAGGATATTAAATCACCTCTATCGTTTTTATACACCTATTCTCACATCAAAAAATATCTTTTACTATTATTTAACTCTTATTTATTTTAAAAAATTCGCATATATTTACCTAAATCCTCTCTATTATTATATTTACATTAACATAAAATTAAATAAAATATGCATATTAAATTATCTCTGTTTATAATTTTTTTAGTTAGTACAAAAATATATCTATTATTATAACGCCTTAAAAAATATAATTACTACAATCAATTTTATTAGTGTAGTATATAAATTTATTTTAAAAAGTATAAATATGCCTTTAATAGAATAGCAAAAGATATTTGAATTGGGTTTAACCCCGATTTGAAGATTTAATTTATATCTAAGAATGAAATTTTTTTATAGCCAATAGTAAGTTTACTACAGCTTTATATAAATTTATTTACGAAATTAAATTAAATTAAATTAGTAAACCACGCCCTAAATTTCAATTTATCATCACTAACCAGGCTTCCCCTTAGTATTTGTAATAATAAAATGACTTAAAATCAACTTTATTTAATCAACCTACTTTCTTGAAGGTTTATTTTGCGCTTCAAAAGATAAGTTTGATGTATGAAAGCTTTAATATTTTTTATAAAAGTGTATGAGTTTGAAAATTGTACAAATTTTTTAATCAAGGCTTATGTTTTATAAAATTCACATTTACTGAACCTTTTTAAAAAATCGACATTTACTTCAACGAATTCGATTTTGTTAGAGTAAGCTGTATTACACGAGTACTTGTTTATTTAGACATTTACAATAACTGAAGCTATATCAGAGGGGATCTTTCGACTGGCAGATTGATCCCAATATCTTCAGGTAGATTTGCGGTAGAGCACCAGAGGAATTTATTTGAATTGGGATAGTATCTTTTATATATTACACAAACTTTACAATTTTTTTATGTCTAGATGGTTTACGTTACTTTTTGGTTTCCAGAATTGTTATGATACGACCAAAATTCCTAGCTTAAAAAATTATTAAGCTGGAAACTGCAATGATTTTTGATGACATTCATCTCACCGATTGTTAAAATATCCAAGTATTAATGATTATTGTTCCCTTTGGACATATTCATAGTGGGTATGAAACTGCTAGAACTACAGTAAAGTTCACTAGAATTTTTTTTAAAACAATATTTTAATGTTTGGTACATTTCTATTTTTTAGGTATATTTCTCGCAAGAAAAAAGTATACTTCGATTTAATAAAATTTTGTAAAATTTTAGTTAGATGTAGACTAAAGTTATTTTAATAGAAAAAATTATCTGCCAAATATAACATTATTTTTACTTGATACTAATTTGAGGCAAGATATTTTGAGTTATTGTGTAAGTGCTCTTATTTTTACAAATTTAGCTAATAATAATATTGAATATAAAATAAAAACAAATATTATTTTAAATCAATTTTACACTGACGTTATTTATCTAAATGGGTATTAATTTAAGCAGGACTATCTTTCTTTTATAATTGCTCTAGATTTGGCAAATTAATTCAAGATTAGCTATTTAGAATTAAGTTAGCCTTGATTAAAGTATATAGTATCTTACTAATTTGTTTCGTTTTGGTAAAGTAATTTTCTTATTTACGCTGTTCAACTTTTTTTTAATTATTTAACCCTTTCATGGGCGGTAGGCTATTTTTGGTCTACCAAATATAGCCAATTGCGTTGAATTAAAATATTTTAACTTCGAGGCCTTAAAAATTACTAGTTAGCTCGAGAGTAGTATCAAATAATATATTTACTTGTAGATCATAGTCGAATCATTAAATTCGCTAATTTAAAGAGTGTTGAACGGGAAAGGGCTAATGTAGTGCAATTTTTGAATATTACTATATTTATATGGTATCAGTTGATTTAGAAGGCTATTAAATACGAAGAAAAATAAAAAAAATGAATAATTTTTAGAAATTGTGACCAGTATAGTTTTGAAATTTGCTCAAAAGTTTGATGTGAATGACGATTGTTTAGGGATAATAAAAGCGTTACGCCCATGCCCCGAGATTTGTACAATTCCTTCAGTTTCAAGTTCTCTGATCACTTGATCGAAAAGTCTCGATCCGACAGGTACAGAACTTTGATTACTTAACTTATCATACCATGCCTGATATGATTGAATATTGCTATCATCTGATTGGTTTACACCTCCTGATAGCGACCCAATTCCTTCTGAGCCTTGGTAGTTATTGCTACTTGCTTGACCAGATTGTTTATTACCATTAGACGAACCCATGATCATCTTCTTTACTTCCTGTTTAATAGCATCAAGTTGTCTTCTATCACTAGCTGCGAAACCAGTATTCAACAAATCCAAATCTATCAACCCTGTTCTAGGATCTGTTGCACTCTCTCGAAGAGCTTCACGCATTAGGCTAAAAGCTGTTGAGACATCGTTTTCTTCAACTACGTTACTTAATCTCATTTTTGCCAAAGCTTCGGACATCCTAATCATAGATTCCAACTGGCGTGTTGTTGCAGTTACTCTTTTATTGTTTGAAGAGCTATAACCATTTGAGTATGATGAATCGCGTCCAAGTTTGCGCAGTTCAACATATGAAGATACTAATACTTGAGCAGCTTCGTCGCTGATCGTAGGTCTGATATTCTGCCTAGCGTAGTTGATGTATCTTGTAAGCTTACTGGTTGGAATCGTCGGGATTCTTGATTCATCATCATCTTCTTCTACTGATGCAAGAGCAGGGTCGATATAAAGTGATACAATATGTTTAGCTAATTTTCGATCTTGAAGTTCATCAACATTGTCTAATACTATAAAAATTAGGTCAAATCTAGATATCAGAGAATGCGGTAAATTGATATTTTCAACAATGCTCATATCCTGATTCCATTTCGAGTCCACAGGGTTCGCAGCTGCTAATATAGCTGCTCTCGCATTCAAACTAGCAATAATACCTGCTTTAGTGATGGATACTGTTTGTTGTTCCATGGCTTCATGGAGAATTGATTTTGTAGAATCTGACATTTTGTCAAATTCATCAATACAACAGATACCACCATCTGACAAAACTAAAGCTCCGGATTCCAATACTAGCTCTCTAGTATCAGGGTCACGAGTAATGTATGCAGTTAAACCAACAGCACTGCTCCCTTTTCCTGATGTATAAATACCGCGTGGTGCAAGCGTATGAACAGCGCTGAGAAGTTGTGATTTGGACACACCAGGGTCACCAATAAGCAAAATATGAATATCACCACGACTACGCGGTGCACCAGTTCTCTTAAGATGTTTTCTTTCGCCACCAAAAAGTTGGAGAAGTAATCCTTTTTTAACGGCGTCCATCTCATAAATACTTGGAGCTAATGATCTTGTTAAAATATCCATTAATCTAGGGTCAGTTGACAACTTTCTAAACTCGCTTTCTTCATTGGCTAGGAACTCGCTGTCTTGTTCACAGCTGTCAAAGCTGTCGTCTGATCCACCTATTCCCGTTGCTTGTAAGTTCGATAGAAGTGCTGCGCTCGTATCGTTGAATTCGTCTAATAAATCTGGCTGGACTTTAATTGAAGAAGTTTTTTTTAAATGAACAACGTCGATGTATGTGCGGTATAAAGCCTGCACAGTCCTATGAGTTGGATTTTTACGGACAGGGGCGCCACGGAAAATACCAGTAATTTCCAATCGATCACCAGGTTTTATGCTATCTACAAACTCGTCGTGTAATACCATGGAAACAGTGTGGGGAGTTTGGCCATCTGGTATCATATCTGGAGTTTCTTGTAGTCTACACGTTTGTTTATCTGCAAATATAGAACGGTTATGCATAAGCTCCATAGTATCATTTGCTGAACAATCTGGGTTTCCACATCTTGTTGGCTGTAAAATAATCCCACGATCTAAAGGAACAATAGTTGCCCAATCACATTGCAAACATTTGAAAAAACCCTGTTCCATGTCAGGAATGATTGTTGATGCACGAATAAGCATACCCTTGATAGAAATAAGTTTGTCAATATCCCCTGGATCAAGACTGCGCATATTCTTAGATTCAGCTAAGTTGAAAGGTCTAACTTTAAGACCAAATACAGCTATATCATATTGCTCATCAGGGTATTGGTTCATATAAGTTTCTGTTAATACATGATCCATAATTGGGATAACTTCTTCAGGATAGTTGATCAGCTGCTTATAAAGCTTTAATGTTTTCTTGTATGATAAGAGATGTAAAGCATTAAGATTAAGTTGCCATACTTCAGTTTGATGCATTCTCTCTAAATAAGTAGTGTATAGGGGCCTATGTATGGCGGAATCAGTGTCATCTAAATCCATCGTCTCAATATCATCAACCGTATCTTCAAATCCGGGCTTACGACTCATCGAACTATCTAAACTCCTTTTTTCAAACTTTTTAAAATGATCAAGAGTAAAGTTGAGTAAAAAGTCTTTAAAAGTCTGCATTACATCTCTAACATTAACCATAGTCCCCCATATAACCCTTATTTCCTGAGGAGTTTCTTGAGGTTGCTCGCCATTAGTTGATTTCATTTGAGAAGCAGTATCGTTTGAAAATACGACCTCTGAGTTGATTCCACGAATAAAGTCGCTATGTATTTGAGATTGACTTCGATTATCAGCAACTTGACTAGAGTTTATTGAGGAAAGTTGCGAGTTTTCTGATAAGCCATTCAATGACCTTAACCCACGCGGGCCTATGTCACCACGCCTGCGTCTTCTCGTAGCACCAGGTGTTGAAGGTTCTATTTGAGAACTGCCCAGATTTAGGTCACTGCTTTGTCTATTAAAGATGGGAAGATTACCTCTTGTTGAATTAGGAAAGTTGCTGCTGCTAAAGTTCAGCCCAACCATAGGTGTGCTAGGCAGATCACTAAAGCGAAGATTGGGAGAAGAAGATCGCACATGTCCTGCTAAAGAATCATGCATTAGATTTGTTGAGACTGTATCCTGGGATTGTGTACCAGAGTTGCCTACATCTTGAATGTCATTATGCTCTAAATCTTTTTCAGTATTGTTTTGGGGATTTCCTGCCATCTTGTTTTTAGATTACAGGTAATTGCTGTTTCTAGTGTTGTATATATTTAAAAGTATTTATAAGTATATGTTGTTAGCTTGATAGCGATTATTGTTTATCCTTTAAAAAAATTTGAACAAAAGTTGGATTATATTCAAGCTGGAACAAAATAATTTATGGTACTAAAGGGATTTATTGCTTTTATAATATACTGTATTGTTTTTTTATTATTATTCCTTTGAGATTTAGCACTCCGAATTATGGTTGGCTGCTATTACTTAAAGTAAACAAATGGAACTGGCTTTCAATTTGGAAATATTGGTTTGCTAGCTTTATTTACATTTAATCCTTTCAGAATTGGCTATCAATTTTTCGATTGAATAGTTATCCAATAAATTATAAGTCACTCAAATCAGCTTTAAATAGTAATATACTATTGGCAACATAAATTGCTGAATCAATAATAAATAGTTGTTATTTGGTATATCCAATTATGGCTTATTAATAAATTATTATGTGTTGGACATTGCAAGTGTTAATTCTGGTAAATGGCCCTTAAGTTTGCCCGACATCATTGATAAGTCCTATTATTTCCTATCAACGAATAATTATTGCATATATAACATATACCCATTTACTATTTCTCGCAACTGAAAGTTGTATTTTTAATTTCAATCTATATTTTATCCGTTTCCCATCCAACGCTCATTGAAACATTGAATTTATTGGTTTTTTTACAGTTTATAATTATAAATATTAATTATTGCTATTCTAAAATAAATCTACAGACAATCTAGTTTATAAAATAGATCACTTTTACAAGTTCAACTGGTTATATTTATTGGCCAATACCAATTTACCTTCCGTGTAAGAGTTATACAGATTTAAAGTTCATAATTGACATAGTAATTTAATAACATATTTCCGTTGAAATATTATTTTAATTGGCCAATAAAATATCCATTTAATATTAATTTTATATTTGAAATTAGAGTGCCTAATCTTGTTAGCTCATAAAAAGCCAGCCATATCTGAAAGTATAAATAAACTGGAGAACCTTTTTTGAATCAGTACTTTTTCAGTTAAAACTTTTCTACCTATAATTTGCTTTTATTTTTAAATCACATTTAAAAAAACTAGCTAGTAGAATATATGATCAAACCAATATATTTATCTAATAACTATTTACAAATAAAGCTACAGGTAAAATATATTTTTCACCCCCAAGAATCGCCCAAATATGACAACCTTTATCATGGAATTCTATTGCAGAGTTAGATGTATCTATTTGTAAATTTCGTATATTAGAATTACTCAATAAACGATTATACTTTTTCCTAAATCGAAATTCGTATTTTCAATTCTACGAATATAAAATAAAATAACCACCCCTTCAAATTAGCGAATAAAGTTTAAACCTCTAAAATATCCTAATCAAGCTATAAAAATTGGAGAACGTATTATCTTAGATATAGAATCCCTCTACCTCCTTCAAACGTAAAAAAAAATATATTGCCGAAAATTAACAGAAAACTCAAATCATTTTTACATTAATCATAAAATACGAGTAGAGATATAATTATACGGCCAAAAATGATGTTTTGAAGGGGAGTGTGTGAAATAATACACACTTCCGAAAATTGAAAATACTTGTTTCATAAAAGCTTATAATTTGATACCTGGATTAAAAATTCGATAATCACCCATTTTTATAGAGATTTAATTAAAAAAAATCACATTATAATTACGACTCATTTCATCTAAAAATGTCAAATATAGTAACCAAACCGTAAACTATATATTATTATATTACCCGTATAAAAAAAATTAATATTCATATAATACCCTGCTAATAAAAAATTATTATCATTTGAGATCTTGAATTTATGGCTTTCTTATTTTGAAATTAAATTTATTAGACGTCTATGAAAACTAATTATTACCAGAAAATTGAACCCCTCTTCACTAAGTGAATCTTTTTTTATAAATTATCTTGATTTTTATAAGTTTTTTTCTAATAATTTACATTATGCAAAAAATTCCACACTCAATAAAACTGAATTTTTGTTGGTATTATTTAAATTTATTCTCTAATAAATGTTTATTTTTATATTTGAAGAGTATAATTTTCATAAAGTAAAAATTATCTTATTAATCTCGACAGATTAATATTTTTCTTCTATTGTTTTATTTTAAATCTAGCAAAAGCAATATTACAAATGCTAAAAATAAAAAAAATCACGATTAATATCTTATAGAAAATGGTTAAATAAAATACCGTCATTTAATATAAGCTAATTTATTTTAGAATATCAGTTTAAAAATTTTCAAAAATTCAATTAAAATCTAACAATATATATCTTTCGCTGTGCAATTTTTCCAACTAAAATAAATTTTTTAGAGACCACGCTTTTTATTTATTACATTATATAAAATATCTATTAAATCATTAAAAAAAAATCAAATAATATTTTTTTGACTTATTTATCAAGCTCAATAACATTATTAATCTGTGTTTACAATATACATACATTATAAAAACCAATTTAAATTAATTGAGTTGAAAATAGTTTATAAATTTTAAAAATCTAAAAAAAAAATACAAACAAAAGTTTATTATTGACAAAAAAACCCCCAGTTTTTGAATAAAATTCAAAATCTATTTCGATATTTCTAAAAAAATCTTTAAATTATTTTTATTAGCAATCTAATAAGGGTTTTAATAATTTTATTGAAAATAGTATTGATAATCGTTTGCATCTATTTGAAAATGAACGTTCTTTGTATATAATTCAGAAATAACAATTAAATGAATAAATTAGAATTTTCTTTTCGTATAATTCTGATATAGTCTTGATTTTTACATGTTTTGATTGTTATTAATACCTAACATCCAATCAAATAAGCAGGTATCAATACTTATGCTTACCAGATTATTATATAACTATTCAATTAAGAATAGCACTGGTTTTTTTATTATAAATACGATAAAATCACAAAATTAAAATTTCATCTATTCTATTACTTTTTAATCTATAGTCTGCATATATTTTGAAATTGGGAATTATATCTTATTACCCAAAGAATATTTGAATTTTATATTCAAAGGTCTTTATTTATCTATTTATCTATTTATCTATTTTATTTTTGTTCGTATTTTTTATTTCTGGGATAATGTAGCAAAAATAGGGTATTTTTTATATTTTAATATTGAAACCATATTAAAATTAAAATTTATTTGAAGATAAATATCTCAAAATATAATCATCATGAAGATAATTTTAAAATACAACGATATTAAAAATAATTGAGCTAAATAAATAATTCAAAATAAATTGAATTACAATAAAGATGCTATAAATAAATACGAATAGAATTAATAAAATATGTATCATAATCAGATTTCGCAGAAAGTATATTTTTTACAATCGTTGAATTTTTAAAATTAAATTTTACTTTATATTGCTTATATTATATATAAAACTGATTTATTATTTAAATAAATATTGAAATATATACAGCTATTGAACAATTAATTTAATTGATACAGTCAAAAATTATACCGTAGAATTATTCTCCACATCTGTATAAAGTGTTTGAACCCAAGCTAAAAGTTTTTTTTTTAATACTGTCGATGTTAGATCGAGTATAAATTATAAAAAAAAATACCTCATTGATAATAAAATTATGCATTAGTCTTCATAAATATTTTGAATATAAATATTTTTATAGCTATTTATTGATATCGCTTTCGTTATTTATTATTTCTATAAGCATCTTAATTATTTTTAGTATTTAAATGATTAACTATTCGATTATTTAATTATTTTTATTGAATATTATATTTTATATATCATTAAAGGTTTTAATTGGAATCCAATTTCTCAATTAATATGATCTAAGGTGAAATATATTTTTATGGCTATATAATATATATTTTTAGTGCATATATTAAAAAATAATATCTATAATTTTTTCTATGCAGAAATGAATTTATTTTAATTTTATAGTATTGAATCGATTTATATCATATTCTTACTATCCATAAATAATTTATTTTATGAAAATTCTGAAATAAATTAAATGATTTTTTAAAATTTAATATATAAATAATCCAAAAATTTTAACATTTTTTACTCTATCAACTTTATATAAATTTTTATAATGGAGATTAATTATAGAAAAAATTTATAATGTTAGTTTATAATAAGACCAATTATCTTGAAATTGAAATTATAAGTATTTTATATATAATGATAATTTATTCGAAGCTAGATTTAATTATTATTTTATCGCTTTTATTTTGATAAGCTATAATTCACTAGGTTATATTTTAAAAATAACAATAATTATCGATTCATACATTAAAGCTGTCAATCAATTTCAGTTTAGGTTTTTTATGTTTCAGTATAAGTTTTTTAAATAATTTATTGCAACTATGTATTGAACAAAAATAATTTCTATATTGTAAATTTATTTTACCAATCTATTCTTCCTATAAGTTTATCTAAATTAGAGGATGGTATATAAAAAATCCAGGCTTTATATTGAAAAAATTTCAAATATAAGTTCTATGGGTATTAAACATTGATATTAATACAATGTATAATTAAAAAATAAAATTTTCAATTATAAAAACAATATAATTTATAGAATTATTCTATGTCACGAAAAAAATTTTAAGTTTTAATTTTAATTTCCATTAAAATATTAGATTAAAATTAAAATTTCTCTGCTATTTTTTCAGGAGTTTTTCTCAAAATTTTACTAAAATGATATTATACTGGCTCGATAAAAATAATTATAAATATATATAAATACCAGATCTTTATCCATAATAACTGACTCATGTAGTCGAAAAAATAAATATAACAAGTAGCTCATAACTAGCTATTTACATCTGAAAAAAATTATAAATATCTATGTTATTTAGTCTCTTTTTTATATTATTTTACAAGATCGTATATTTGATAAGAATATTAAAAATTCCGAGTGATAGTTACTTTTTCTTATTTATAAATAATAATTTTTTAGATAAAAAATCGTTAATAGAATTTTTGTTAACTATTACTTGTATTGACATAATAATATTTTAGTTTTATTCAATAAAACTAAGAAAATGATAATTGGTCAAGTTATTTTCTTTATTAAAATTAAAAAAAAATTCATATTATATGATATATAATTTAATCATAACTATTATATTTATTTAAAACGTTATTATATAAAATTGAAAATCTAAGAAAAATTTCCTTCTTATTGTCGTATTTCACTGCTTTTAAATTTTACTAGAATATAGCATATTATTTGTTTTTTTAAATTAAATCTTATTAATTCAGATTTCTTACGATAAATACAGCTTATTTTATATTAAAATATGCTTAAAATAATTCCAAGGAGTATCCCACTTATCATTATAATAAAATCAGACTATAAATTCATTATATTTTTACTTATAAACGAAAACTCATTTTCTTAAGTAAAAAAATATTAATTTAATAATAAAATATAATTTTAAAGCTTAAAATTTCACTTTTTTAAATCTATGGTTATTTATACAGAATATAATCAATTATTTATATGAAAAAAATTTCTAGGGATAATTAGAGTCAAACTTAATTGTTTTATTAAAAATATTTATATAATTGGGAGTTCCTTTACGAAGAGAGCACTTTTATGAATAAAGAGTTATAGTGTATGAAATTTCATATTTAATTTATACCCAGCAAACAATTTCATAATTAAATGAATTGTGGAGATTTCTTACCAATTTAAAAAATAATAATTATAATATTAAAATAATTAGCCAAATAATTATAATTTGCAACAAATACTTTCTTCGTTTTGAATATTCCATTTTATTTCATACCAAAATCTAAAAAAATGCAATAGAAATAGAAAATTGCTAGAATTTATAAGTTTCTCAGTAAAATACTTTGAGCATATTATCTGAGTATATTAATTATGATTAAAATTAATACAGCTTTCCATTATTTCTATCAATAAAATTTATTAAAATAACAATATTATAGTGAAATAATGGAATAATGTAAAGCTAAATTCTATTTTTTTAATTATCAAAAAATCAGGCCAAAGATAATATAAGTTACATTTTGAAATAAACTTTTTTATTTTTAATGATTTTTTTATACATATAAAAAAATATGGACATTTATTTTATTTTATTTTATTTTAATTGAATACTTAAAAATTCAAAATTAGTGATTTTTTTAGAATTTGAATTATAATTAGACTTAAATTTAAAGTCAACAAAGTTTTTTAAATTTTAATTTAAATTTTGATCTTTTATTATCTATTATTTTGATTTTTGATTTGAATCAATTAAAAAACAATTAGTTGACGTTTTTTTTATGATAATATAATTTATTGAATACCTAAGAACTTCCTCATATAAAATGTTTATTTTTATCATTTCGAATTTGGGTAAATCTGCATAAAATTATTCTCTAATTTACAAAAATACTATTATTTTACGCAAGTTATTTAAAAAATAGTCTTATTCGCTCTATAGAAGATAAAATAAGTAATTGTAAAAGTTTATTATTTTATATACCATTTAAGATTAATAAAAATTAATATGACTCGATTTTATTTATATGATTTTAAATATTAGCGAATAATTGATGGTTATATCGACCTATATATAATATTAAATTTAATTAATTTGATTCATGTATTTAAAAAAATCTAAAAAAATTATTTAGAGTTAAATTAATAACATTCGCTTAAATAAATATCATAACTTCATTAAAAATTTACTGACCAATATAATACAATTTAAAGAAAGTGCCTGAGTCTGAAGATTTTATCATCAGTAATCGGGAAAAAAATATTGTTATTTTATTACAAATAAATTAATGCTTTAGAAATAGTGATATTCAATATTAGTAAATGATAAGAAGAATAAATACTTTTGATTTCAAGAAATTTGATCTTTTTAAAGTAACACCAGTAAAAACATATACTCAGGACTGATTAATTATTTAATTGGAGAACTTGTTTAAATTATACAGATTAAATATTTTTTCAGCAGTAGTTCGTTTGAAAATCAATAAACAAAATTGATCTCTACAATGATGAGTTTGGAAAAAACGGTCTCTCAAAGAATATCCTTTAGCTAAATATTAAGGGAGGTAAATGTGAAATTCATTTAAAAAAATTTTCTCTTGTAAAATTATGTCTGATCTATAAGTTGAATGATTTATTAAGAGTTGAGTTAGCCAGAAATTATGGTAAAGAATCAAATAAGCATTCTGAATACTTCAACATAGATGAAAAAAAAAGCTTGGTTAATTATTTCAACAAATCAACTAGTAATAATTTATAAGAAAATCTAGAAATGAGGTTAATGAAAGGGAATTGTCGCAAAAAAATCATTTGAATTTTTCAATTTTTATTGAAAATGATGAAAGTATTAAAACTTACTTCGACTGAATGGATCTAAATCTGTAATATAGAATCAAAATGAAATTTTTGCTAATTCTTTTTTTTTTTTTTTTTTTTTCAAACTTAATGAAAATTATATTAAAAAAACAGATCTGATTAATGTACTAGATGTCTATTATAAAAAAAAATAAAAAACAAGGATTCTAAAAATTTATTTAACCAAACCATAGCAGAAAAAATACTCGTAAAAATATTCTTAGACCAATAAAGGAACAGTTAGTCAACAAGCCAAAACTTGAATTATTAATAAAAATAAAAAGTAAATAAATATATTTTTTTGATTAGTAGCCAGGGATACACAAAAAAGATATCAAAACCTTTATTATTTTACATATACACACCCTCTATACGAGTGATAATTAGTCTGATTCATACATGATTATCATGAAATAATATTTGAAAGTTTTTTTTTATAGATAATTCTCAGTATCTGTTACGAATTTTTAACTATAATTTTTTGAAAGAGTTTAATCTGATAAAAATAATAAATTTTTTA